>PVKA01015469.1:0-49983 GCA_004027165.1 Ctenomys sociabilis | reverse complement strand
GGGGGGGTGAGGGTGCAAAACCAGCCAACCAAGACTTGGAGGAGGGAGAGCGAAAAAGCTGCAGTCAGGCCCCTGAGGCCCGTGGGAGTGGAACAGAGATGCAGTGAGATCGGCAGGAAGCAAGCCAGGGCTCTGGAATTGCAAAGATGAACATTGAAAATGAAATGCTCTTTCTTCTAAGAACGAAAGCAAAATCAAAGAAATCTGCCAATTGGGAAGCTAAAGTGAAAGTTAAAGACAGCCTGACACGGTGGCCCACACCTGTAATCCTAGCACTGAGGTGGAAGGATTGTCACGAGTTTGAGGCCAACCTGGGCTACAAAGTGAGTTCTAGGTCAGCCTGAACTGCATAGCAAGACCCTGCATCAAAAGGACAAAAAAAAAAAAAAGCAAAGAAAGTAAGAAAGGAAAAGAGTCAAAGAGAACGAAAACAGGCTACAAATGTAGAGGATCAGAGCATGTCCACCCAAGTAAAATTAAAAGCTGCTAGAAATAATAATTAAAAGTAGGAATGAGAAATTAACAAAGTACCCCAAGAGCATTCCCCAGAGTCAAAGGATGGGAAATTCCAGACTAAAAACTCAGATGAAGGGCCAGGGAGATGGCTCAGTGGAATAAGTGCTTCCCTGGCAAGCGCAAGGGCCTGAGTTCAATCCCTGGTTCCGCCAAAAAAAAAAGAAAGAAAACTCAGATGAGCGCTCCATACAGCAAGGGCAAAAGGACAGCCCTGCACACCCCACGTGAACTTTGAGGACACTCAGACTCAACTTGGGGAAAATGCTTTAACTTTTAGAGGAAAAAAATCTGGGTTAGATGCAAAAGACAGAAAACGAGAATTTCACCAGATTATTTTAACTCTGCAAAACCAAAGACAATGTAGTAAAGTGAGCCAAATCCTGAGGGAAAGCCCTCCTTCCCCTGGAGATGGCAGAGTGAGCCACACCTCTGCCAGCCCAGTCAGTCTCGTGTGAGGGCAGAGTAAAACCACTTACACACTTGCAAGGCTGCGGGGGCCTGCCTTCTGCGCACCGGAAGCTGCACACCAATGTTCTCTAGAATATAATCCACTAAAATTTGGGTCACTGAATAAAGAGGGAGGATCCAGGACCACAGGGCAGCAAGCCCAGGGTAGTGGCAAATGGACACCCTGGCAAGGAGGGCACACAAAGCCCGCCCTGTGAACAAATGATCACGGGTCAGTGATGGCACATAGCTCTGTGCAAGCTTCCCTGACTCATGGTTATGTGGTCAACCACTAATCTAGCTGTTGCTTGTTAAATGAATATTTAAATCAGTAGACTTTGGATCAAGCAAATTATTCTCCATAAGACAGGTGGTCTCATCCAAGCCATTGAAAACCTTAAGGAGAGGGGCTTCTGCCACCAGCTGGACTTGACCTGTGACACTGGCTCTGTCCTGGGTCTCCAGGCCACTGGGCTGCCTGCAAAATTTGGTCTTCCCAACACCTTAAGCCTGCAAGAGAACTTCTCATCTCTCATGTTCTATTAGTTCTGTTTCTCTGAAGAATCCTGAGAACCTCAGAGGTGCTGCACACATAAGAAGACAAACTAAGAAATTAACCTTTGTGAGCATGGAAAATAATGATAGATATAAAAGGAACTATGTAAATAAAAAATGGGGTAATTATTAATTCCAGGAAAATTGCACAGTTATACATCTGCAATGAGCACTATTTATATGTCGAGTAATAGAAACACTGGCCACTGGCTAGCCAAGCTGCTCCACAGGACGCTGGGTATCTTGGCACATCCTGTAACCCCACTGTTCCAGGAGGCCAAAGCACAGGAATCCTACTTGGAGCCTAGCCTGAGTGCCTAGCGAAATGCTATCTCAAAAAGTGAAAAAGGCTGCGATATGGCTCAGTGCAAAGGGCATAAAGAAGGACAAACCCAAGACGTCTCTAGCTAAGTGGATGCACCTCGAGACCAAGTTGTTAAGTGAAATAAGTCAGACCCTATGCATAAGTATTGCATTGTTTCTCTGGTGTGAGAAACTGAAAGCGTAAATGAGAGCCAGCATGGAGGATAGATACTAGGAAATGGAAAGTAAGCGTTCACATGGGAAAGGGGACAGAGAAGGGGACATAGAGGGGAAGGGGAGAAAGGAAAAATGGAAACAAAGCACCAGCCGGAGAGCTCAGTGGACTAAAATGTCTGCTTAGGCAGGTGCAGGGATGGGGGTTCAATCCCTGGTTTGCCACGCTGGCCCCACCCCTGGGGTGTGCTGAGATGGCGACAGACAGACACTGGTACTGGGCGTGGTCATGCAAACTGGTAATCCCAGCACATGGGAGGCTGAACACAGGAGGTTCACACAGGTGTGATCTGTGCAGTGAGACTGTAGACTGTGTACTAAATACACAGAAAGAGAGAGAGAGAGAGAGAGAGAGAGAGAGAGAGAGAGAGAGAGAGAAAGAAAGAAAGAAAGAAAGAAAGAAAGAAAGAAAGAAAGAAAGAAAGAAAGAAAGAAAGAAAGAAAGAAAGAAAGAAAGAAAGAAAGAGAAAGACGACCAGGGAGACGGCTCAGTGGAATAAGCGCTTCCCTGGCAAGCGCAAGGGCCTGAGTTCAATCCCCGGTTCTGTCAAAGAAGAAAAAACATGAAAGAAAGATGGAAACAAAGCTTTTGTAAATAAGGAAGGGAAGATGATTTGGAGAAGAAAGGAATAGGGCGAAAAAAGAAGGATCACAATATATCACATACAGGAACAGATTCCCTATGATGAAGATGATCACAGTGTGTTTCAGAAGTGTACCAACAGAGCCAGGCATGGTGGCGCACGCCGGAACCCCAGAACTTGGGCAGCTCAGGCAGAGGATCACCTTGAGCTCAAGGCCAGGCTGGACCACATACTGAGAACAGGCCAGCTTGAATTACACAGTGAGACCCTGTCTAAAAAAAGAAAGTGTACGGGCCGGGGAGATGGCTCAGTGGAATAAGCGCTTCCCTGGCAAGCGTAAAGGTCTGAGTTCAATCCCTGGTCCTGCCAAAAAAAAAAAAAAAGAAGAAAAGGCAGAGCAGCTCTTCGAGGTTTTGTGCCAGGAGGCTTGCTTCTGTTCTCACTATTTTCTACCACTTGGATTCAGCACCTTCCCCGAAGTCCCTTGTTCAAAAGGCCGGGGCTGAGCATGGTGCTGCTGTGCAGCAGGACCATGGAGGACTTGGACATTGCAGCTGCTGCAGCTCTTCAGAGACATCTTCAGGGTACCGCAGAGCCCGCCCCTCCAACTTGTTTCCCCCACCCACCCTCCGCTCCTCCTCCTGCATCCTCCACCATGGTGCTGCCCTGCCACAGGCCCTGGACAGGAAGCTGCCCAGCAGGGGGCCAAGTAGCCTCACATCTTTTTAACCCATTCAGTGTCAGCTGTTCCAATACTGGAAAGTTGGCTGACACACTACTTGCAGCTAGTACTTGGACAGAAATGAAATTTAGGTAAGTATTTGCCTTGCTTCCTATCTTGTGGGCCCTGTTTCCAGGTAGCTACTCACTATATGAATAAAATGAAGCTTCATGTGCTAGCATGTCTCATAGATAATTGATTTAATTTTTAAAGGACTCTAGCACTGCTGTACTGAAAGGTCTATGTTTTTTGGAAGATGCATTGTAAAATTCCTTTTTCCCCTTTATTGATGGTGCTGGGAATCAAATCAGCACCTTGTAAAAATTTTAATCAACACAAGCAATGAGTAGAGTGGGAACACCCCACATCGCTGAAACCCAAGCTCCAGGTGATATGCACATGACTCAGGGCCTTGAGTAGCAAAAACTCAGCAAACAATCCATGTGAACTATAAATGAAAAGCACAAAACCCTCTCGTGGGTTCTCGTGGGGCACCCGCATCTGCAGCAGGAAGTGGGCGCAGGCCACCCTTTGTGGCAGGCACTCCTTGCCTTGGTCTCCCACAAATGCTTGCAATTCAGGGGCTAGCGCATCTCCATTGCTATGAGAGGGTTTGACATTTGGAGCTGTGCGCTGCAGTGGAGCCTTCCCAGGACAAATAGTAGGTGGAGATGGCAGAGGAGGTGGCCACACAGGAGTGCAAGCAGAGGTCCACCCAGGCCCAGTGCAGCAGAGCCCTGGGCCACAAGGTGGCAGCCACGTCTTGTGGGTGCCCCAGCCACTATTTCTGCCAGGGCCCTGGCAGGACAGAGTGAGTTCGATGCCCAGAGAGGCAGCAACTGCTTCATGACAGTTTTATGACATGCTGCTGGGGTGAGCAGAAGCACTGGGGAGATACAAGTGGGTCACAATGACCAGTCCCGTTGAATGCCCCTCTGCCTCCTGTCGCCACCCAAGACACATATCCCAACAGCTTGTGTCTGCCCAGGCAGGCATCCTCCTACACGCTGCCCATGCTTTGCACTCTACAGAGCCAGCTTCAGCACTGGGCATGGAGCTGCTGGAGAGGACCACAGGCGTGGCCTTCCCTCTGCTCACTGACCCCGCCCCCAACCACTACTGACCCCGCCCCCAACCACTACTGCCACCACCACCACCACTGCCACGAGCAGCCTGCTGCTGGCTCACCACTGTGCTCCTTTGCTTCTGAGTTCCTCCTGGGACTCCGCTACCCTGCCCTTCCCCTGCCCATCTGTGCCAAGTGCAGCCCAGGTCCCTCTCCTTTCCAGGGTCTGTGGCTGTCCACATCGGATTCGTGCTGCCCCTTTCCTGCACTGCTGGCTGCACCCCTGCAATTGGGCTTTTCTTGGACCCTGCCAGGTGGCTTCCCCTGACCTCAGCACTCAAGGCATTGGCCTGTCCGTCTCCACCAGGCCCTGGATGGAGCTGGTCCCAGAGGCCCCCTGCAGCCTCCAGACACCACCTTGTGTGGCCCCGTGCTTCTATCTCCTTGCATCTGAACACAAGCTTTCTCCCTAGCAAGCTCCTATCTCTCTTGACTCCAAAGATGGCTGATTCTCCCACTCCCAAGTGTACAACTCTAGCTCCAACCTCTCCTAAGGCTCAGGTCCGACACCTGACCACTCAGCACCTCCCCAGCCAGACTGTCTTCCTCCCATCCCATCACTCTCTGCCCATCTCCATCACCTTCCGGGTCCTGAGGCCATGCCTCTTCCCACAGGAAGTCCTCCTGGCTCTACCTGCAAATAAGTTGGGCAGTGCCTGCCTCGGCACCTGCCATGTACCCTGACTGCCAGCCATGGGGCACCCTCCTGGGCTTTGTTCCCAGTACAAGAGCAAGCAGGAGCCTCACTTTATTCCTCTGCCCAGGTTGCTCCATTTGTCCCAGAATAAAAGCAAAACCCTTAGAGAGGGGCCAGGAACATAGCTCAGTGGCACAGCACCTGTAAAGCATGAGGCCTGAGTTCTATTCATGGCACTAAAATAATCCTTAGACAGGCATCCAAGACTTAGGTCCAATATTTTTTTTTGTTGTTTTTTTTAATGAATTTAGTATAGGGTCTACAGGGTCTCACTACACAGATCAGACTCGGTGATCCTCCTGCTTTCAGCCTCTCAAGTGCTGGGATTATAGGTGGGTACCACCACAACCAGTCTCAATCACCATCTTTTGTGGCCTGAATGCCAGGCCGGGGATCAAACCCCCAGCTCCTGCATCTGCCTAAGAAGATACTTCAACCTGCTGAGCTATCTGGCCAGCCCCAGGTCCAGTTTGATTCAGTACAAATATGAGCCACAGATGGCAGCTTAAACTTGCCAGGAACCATAATAAGTAAAATCAGGGGCCAGGGAGATAGCTCAGTAGCATAAGTGCTTCCCTGGCAAGCACAAGGGCCTGAGTTCAATCCTTGGTTCTGCCAAAAAAAAAGAAAAAGAAAAAAATAAATAAACGAAAACCACTGGGTGTGGGGGCACACTCCTGTCATCTAGCCTTCAGAAGGCTGAGGCAGGACTGCTGTGAGCTCAAGGCCAGCCTGGGCTACATAGTGAGACCCTGTCTCAAAAACAAACAAAAGTAATAAATAAAAATAACAGCTGAAATGCATTTTAATTGTATGCTTTATTTAACCCAATGTCTCTGATTATTGCAATAAGGATTTGGTATCAAAAATGAAAATTTTGGGCCAGGGAGATAGCTCAGTGGCGTAAGCACCTGCCTAGTAAGCACAAGGTCCTGAGTTCAATCCCTGGTATTACATAAATGAATGAATGAATGAATAATAAATAAACAAAAAGGAAAATTTTACACTTGTTTTTGTTCAAAACATGTGGAACTGTTTTACTGGGCAGCTCAGTCAGTTCCCATGGCACGCAGCCCCCAGCCCCCAGGCAGATGCAGGGCCACACCACATTCGCCTCGGCATGGGCCTGGTCCATCCCGTGTCCATCCTGGCCCCTGGAACACAGCTGTCTTGTACACTCTGCAGCTGTCCCCAGGACTACCCCATTAAGTGACGATCTGTGCATATTGCACTCGGACTTCCTGTCTCACCCCCACACTACCCCGAGCCCACTTCCCCAGCCCCTGTCATCTGCTAGGTCACATATTCATGTGTCCCTGTCTTTTCTACTAGATAATATGCTGTACAAGGGAGGCAGTGGGGTGGACCCAGCCTGCACACAGAGCCTGGTCACATCACCCCCAAAGGAGTATTTTTATTTTTATTTTTGGCTGGCTCAGGCTGTCTTAAGGGAGGGTCAGGTGAGGCAGGTAGCGGTGGGGATCGAATGGAGGTGCACTGCGCCAGACTGCATTTGCATGAGCAGGCGCTTAAACAACTGAGCTAAGTAGCAGATCCCCGAATGAGCGTTTCTTTTCTTCTCTTTCTTGTGATACAGGCTTGCTGTGAGGCCCAGGCCGTGTCCGACTCCGGGGCGCAGGTGATCCTTCTGCCTCAGCCCCCTCAGAGTGCAAAGGTGAACCACATATCAGGCTCAGGAGCCCTGGCGGAGTCAATGAGAGTGGACAGGTCTTCCCAGGAGGGATCAGGGCAGGCCGCAGGCCAGTGTCACCCAGCACAAAAGCAGCAGGGCCCTTGGAGGATCAAAGTGAGCTGTTCCTGTTGTCTACCAGCAGATGCTGGAGAAAGGGCAGAGCAGGGAGCAGCTCTGGGGAGCAGCCAGTCTGGCCAGCAGTGGCTCCAGAGGCCAGACCCTGCCCACAGGAAACTGACTGCCATGAGGGGAACCAGCTGATGGATGGACACATTTGCAGCTGTGGGAACCGAACACAACGAACGGCTCCACATGTCACATAAGCTCCCCACCACTGAGCCACGACCCAAATCCTTGCTTCACATCTAGAACTAATGATTCCTACGAAGGCTTGGGTTTTCAAGCTGGGGCTGTAGCTCAGTGTGAGCTTACGCAAGGCCCTGGGTCCTTACCAGCAGCCTACCCCCCAAAAGGTCATGAGGACAGCTAAAGTCAATTCTGATATTCTGAGGTAGTCTCCACTTGGCTGTAGTGGCAATGTGTACTGTCACACTGCAGCCCTACTGCCTAAGCTACCATTTAAAGCCTTTCACATGCATGGAATAGCCTCTCAGGGTCAGCCTGCCTCACCCATACCCTGTCTCACTATGTCCCCAAGGATTTGTTCTAGAGTCAGGTAACAAGTTGAACTATCTTCCTTATGAATGAACACATAACAGGAAGTAGTAAACATTATTTGAGGAGTTTTCCCTTAGGTTCCAAGCCTTCAATTTTTTTTTTTTTTAATTTAGTACAGGGTCTTCAGGATCTCACTACATATGTTGGGCTCATAGTGATCTGCCTGTGTTCAGCCTCCCAAGCACTGGGATTACAGACATATGCCACCATGCTCAGTCTCAATGCCAGCTCAGCGCACCCTGGCGGTAGGGGGATCGAATCCAGGCTGCTGAGCTATGCCTAAGCAGGCGCTTTAGTCCACTGAGCTATTTGGCTGGACCTTCAAACATTTTTAAGGTCTGTTTTTAGTTTTGTTTTGGTTTTTAATTATAGGGCCAGGGATATAGCTCAGCAGTGCAGCCTGGCAGTCCCAAGGTCCTGAGTTGATTTCTGTTACCAAAAGGAAACTGTAAAAGTGTTTTCAACAGCAGCCTCCGCCACAGCCACAGCCGCTACTGCCCACTCCTTTCCTAACAGGGGCAGAACAGCCCAGAATCCTAAAGGTCAGGCGGTGCACCCCTACTGTCCTGGAAATGTTGCCAAAGCTGAGCCTCCTTCAGATGAGGAAGCTGAGGCTTAGAAATGCTAATTAACTTGCCCAAGGCTACTTACTTGGGTCAGTGGCCAAAGTAAGTCTAGTCTGGAAGATTCCAAATGTTTTCTTTTAACTAACTTACTTACTCAAAAAAAAAAAAAAAAGATCACTGTTGGGGGCCAGGGATAGCGCTCAGCAGGCATAAGCACCTGCTTGGCAAACACAAGGTCCTGAGTTAAATCGCCGATACCACAATAAATAAATAATTGATAATAATAATTGAGTGAGAGAGAACACAAGCAGGCAAGCAAGTGGGCGGTCGAGCTGGTGACGCAACACAAAGGCCCTGCTTCAATCTCCAGTATCACAAAGAAGAAAACATCATGTCCGAGCATGGTGGCACATGCCTGTAAACCCAAGGGCTGCACATTCCAGGAAGCCAGGGCAACAAACTTAAAAAATAAAAAGGGGCTGGGGTACAGCTTGCCACAGAAGCCCTGGGCCCAGCCCCCAGGTTAGGGCCCGAGCTGGGACGTCCTTCCTTCTTTCAGCTCAGGCACCCCAAAAGGCCTGTTGGAGCTCATGGTTTCCTGCTTCTCCTCTGTGTCAGTTTCTGAACTTTCTATACCGGTAATTACTCTAGAACTATGGAAACATGTCTAAAATCATCATTTTCAGTGTTGCATTATAATAGAAAGATGGCTGTCATTTGTCCTTAAGATGCAGCTGCTCAACACGGCCAGCTTTGGGAGAGTGGTCTGAACCCTGACACTCCACAGCCTGGCCAGGTTCAGTGCGGTCTGCAGCCACCATGCCCATGTGGGGACAAGGCAGAGGCCTCGGCCTCAGCGGACCGAGCAGCCGCTGACCATGACCCTGATCTCCCCTCCGCATCCTCTGTATCCTTCACATGGATGGACAGAGGGATGCAGGTGTCTGGCCCTTCCCTCGCCCTTCCCTCTGAACTTTCTCACTTGCTTTGAAAGTATCTTTTGGCAGGGGAGATAGCTCAGTAGAATAAGCGCTTTTCTAGCAAGCACAAGGGTCTGAGTTCAATCCCTGGCTCTGCAAAAAAAAAGTATCTTTTACTGCATTTTGAATTTCAAGGTGCAGGCTGGGAAGCACAGCTCAGCGGGGAGTCTCTCTGACCTGCCAGCGACCAGTAAGTGAGCAAGCAGCCCTGGATTGACCCCAGGCCTCCCTCCGAACAATCAGGAACCCCAACCAAGAAACGCAACCAGGAGGTGTGCTTCACAGCCAACACTCACCATCCGGGCACCCAGGACAGCGGGGGTGTCGTTCATGTTCTAGACCCTGCTGCCAACTGCAGGAACACAAACAGTGCGCCCACCCCCTTGGAATGTCTTGCTTCAAACTTCAAAATTAAAAGGCTCAGAAAATGAGAGAAAGGCATTTTAACTATTTGGAACAGCACCCACCAGGCACGGTGGCACATACCTGGAATCCCAGCGCTCTGGAGGGAGGCTGAGGCAGGAGGATTGCAAATTCCAGGCAGGCTTGAACAACTTAGGGACTCAGTGAGACCTTGTCTCAAAATAAAAAAGTAAACAAAAGACCTAGGGCTGTAGCTCAGTTTCATGTACCACAAAGCCCTCTCCCATTTGGGGCACTGACTTCATCCGGCCCGGGATAGTTGGCTCTGCTCCTCTCCACCTGGGACGGGGCCAATATGAAGCTGTTCTTCCTAAGCATGCCCAGTGGACCTTCATGAACCTCCCCGCTGAGTTGGAAGTGTGCCGTGAGCCTGCAGCTCTCTTACCTGGCCACAGAGCATCCTCAGTCTTTGTTTTGTGGCCCTGTAATGCTGGACTCCATAGGCACATGGTGATTGCAGTGGTCTTCCAGCAGGGTGGGCCCACCTGGCTCACCGGGGCCCCGTCCTCTGCACCCTTATCCCAGGGAGCTGCACTCCACCCAGTGCCCCCCCTGGGCGGGGCCCTGGCCTCACCATGCTGGGCAGCTGCACCTGCTCCAGCCCTCGGCTCCAGGTGCCCTGTGTCTTTTCATCTCCCTCAGCAGCCCTGCCCACTCCCTGGCCAACAGCACCTGGGCCCTTCACCCCTCTGAGGACTGAAGCTGCCTCAACTGCACCACGGCCCTCCTGGCCATGGCACTCTGTTAATTCTTGAACTAAAATTATGGCCTCTCTTTCTTTTTTTGGCAGGACCAAGGATTGAACTCAGGCCTTTGAGCTTGCCAGGGAAGCACTTATTCTATTGAGCCATCTCCCCAGCCCCTCTTTTATTCAAGCTCAAGGGCACATGGTTTTTCTCTGCTAAATCTGGCAGCCCCTATGATTGTTATAATCACATAACTTTCCTGCTTCCCTGCCCCCCTACCATAAAGCTATGTTGCTGACAGGGAGCCCCCCTCCCTGCTCCAGGGCAGAGGGGAGCTCCAACCCAGGACCCAGCTTCTCCGCCCACCCCAACCTCTCACTGGGATCTCCCTTCCTTCTTCCACATCTTTCTCACCTCATGCCGGGGGCCAGCACCAGAAGTTCACACACACACACACACACACACACACACACACACACACACACACACACGGTCATGTTTCCCTTATTGCCTCAGTAGGGCGGGGTCTTTGGCCACTGCACCAGCTTTGCCGTAAGGCTGTCAAACGAGCGAAGGGTGGCTTTTAAACTCCTATAGGGTTGAGGGTAGGGTCAAAACTTTTTTTCAGTTCTGGGAATTGAGCTCACAATCTTAACTCTGAGCTGCATCCCTGACCCTTTTTATTTATAAAGACAGGGTTGCTAAGTCATCTGATCTGGGCTCAAACTTGCAATCTTCCTGCCTCAGTCTCCCAGTCTGCTGAGAATACTGTCTCGTGGGCACTGGATGGCTCAGTGAAAACAACACACCTTGTGGTGTGAATATCTCGTGAAGTTAGGAGTTTTGCCTGTGTGCTTTTCTCCTGTGAGAGGAGAGACTCTGGCCACGTACTCTGTGCCGATCTTGGATTCACTGGGGAGCCTGAGCTGGCCTTGAACTGTGGCCATCCTCCTGCCTCAGCCTTGTGGTGCTAGGGTTACAGGAATGCGCCACCCACAAAGCTCGGGTTTCAAGGGCCAGGAAAGGACTGCCCTGAGCTCTTATGCACCGCTGTGGCTCTCGGGTTACAGGCCAGCCACAGAGCAGGATGTGCCAGGGCTCCGTACACCCCTGGGCCCTGCACCCCATACAGTTGCTGGGTCTGAGTCTGTCCTGCCAGCAAGTAGGCCAAGGGCAGATCTGGGTCACAGCCACCTCAGTTATGCTCCACCCAGCCACTCCCACCCACTGACCTCTCGGTGTCCCCAGACCCCTGGCCCAGATCCCAGGCAGCAGGCCACCGTGCCTCCTGCTAGGGACACTGCCGCACGAAAAACATCAGCTGTTGTTGCTCTGCCCATTGGGGTAGGGAACAGCTGGTCATTTCTCCATCTTCACAAAGAGAAGCAGCAGCCCCTCTGCCGCTGCACCTGCTCCCCATCTCCACCTCAGGTGGGTTTACACTGCCTCCACTGCCCCCTCAGTCTGTCTCCACTGCCCACTACAGCAGGTCTACACCACCACCAGCCCCCTAGTCAGTCTACACAGCCCCCAAGACCCCCATCCAGTCTGCACCTTCCACCCCCAGTGGTCTACACCACCCTGGGACCCCTCACCCTCCTCCAGGCCTCTCCAAACTACTCCACTTGGCTCCCCCGAGGCTCTGGCCCAGTTAGCGGGACGCGGCTCCCCAAGTGCACCGCGTTCTGGGCTCTTACCTGGCTGCAAGCAGGCGGTGTGTGACACTTGGGGCTGCTGCTCCTGCCTCAGAGCACTCTTCCCCACACACCCTCTCCACCACGCCCTCAGTTTTCCTCCTGGCTGCAGGATACTTCCGCTTAGCCTTCTACGAAGCTTTTTCTGTCCTTGTCACTGGTCTGTCTCTGTCTCTCTTATGCATAGACACGCATGCGTGCACGTGTGTGTGTGTGTGTGTGTGTGTGTGTGTGTGTGTGTGTACAGAGAGAGAGACTGACTCCAGGCCCTTTGCCCTGAGTTACATCCTAAGCCCGGCTTTGAGACCCACCCTTGCTAAGTTTCCTGGGAGGGCTTGAACTCTTCACCCTCCTGCCTCAGCCTCCCAAAGTGCTAGGATCCCAGGTGTGCACCGCCATTCCCAGCCGACCCCCTTTGGTAGGCTGTCCCTGCCCTCTCCTCAGAAGCCCCCTCTATCTGAGCTCTGAAGACCAGCTCCGCTGCGGACTCCAAACAGATCCCCAGTTTGGAGGGCTCCTGAGGTTGCTACCTTCCTTCCCTGGCCAAGCTAGGTCTTGTGGAGTGGCTAACGGATAACTCAGAGCCCACAGCCTGGAAAGCCAGAGGCCTCTGCCCTGCTGGCTGCTCTGCCCTGTCCTGGGTACCTTGTTCTCCTGCCCTGAAGCGGTGATGAGTGTGGGTGCCAGGAGACTTTTCTTAGGCTTCTTTTCCTAGCCCTCTCTGGACAGAGCCCTGGGATAGTTGTGAGTACTGCTCCGCTGACCTCCAAGTCTGCATGGCAGGCCTGTGTGCAACCTGTCACAGCTGGTATGTGGCATGCCCCTCACAGCATGATGTGTACCTGTCACACTGTATGACAAGTTCCTCACACCGGGTGACATACACACCCCCACACTGTGTGACAAGCTCCCCCCGCATTGTGTGACAAGCTCCCCACCACTGGGTGATCAGGTCCCCCCACACCACGTGGCACGTGCCCCTCCTATTGGAGCTCAGGGAAGCCTTTGGAGCTTCTGCAACCCCAACAATGCTAGGTCCATTTCTGTACTGGAAATCAGATCTATATTTTAAACCCCACCAGTACGAAGGATCACATCTGCCCTGTGCTCACCCACAGCTGTGCCCCAGGCCCAGCTCCCAGGCTTCGCCCCTGCAGCATGGGTCATCACCCCTATCCTCCCATGGCTGCCTGGTGCCCTCACCGGCCCCTTCCCCCACCCAGTTCCTTTCTCTTCCTTTCCCCAGGGTTCCCCCGCTGTGCCCCCACCACTCTCTGCCCCCACCTAAGTCTCCCTGTCATTCCCTCCCCAGCATCTCCCCACTGTCCCACCTCTCAGGTCTCCCCTAGAGAAGGTGGGCTCCTCCCTCTAAAGCTGGCTAGGGTCACCCCTTGGCATGGCAGGCCATTTATTTCCGTTCATCCCTTGGGTGGATTCTTCCCAAACGCCTGGCTCTGCAGCCTGCAATGCTGGGCCCTGTACCCCCTAACTCCTTTATCTCTGTGCAGTTACATCAGTTTTGAGTCACTCTGAAGGTTGTGTCACCTCCTCTGTGTGTCTGGGCCATCAACTCCTAAAAGTTCAATGTGTACAGGCCAAGGATATAGCTCACCAGCAGCACAAATGCCCACTTGGCAAGTGTAAGGTCCTGAGTTCGATTCCCAGTACCAAACAACAATAACAAAAGAAGCATTTAACCTATATAACCAGGAACTGAGTGCAGAGTGAACCTGGGTGCAGGGTCAAAGCCCCTGCTGATTGTCCGCCTTATGTCTTTTTTTCTTTGTCAGAACCGGGGATTAAACTCAGGCCCTAGCACTTATTCTACTGAGCCATCTCCCCAGCCCCGCCTTATATCTTTAACACACCCACTTAAAAATATATATATCTTTTTGAGTTAGGGTCTTGCTCTGTAGTTCAGGCTGCCTTGAGCTCAGTGGATGGCCCAGGCTGGCCTCAAACTGGCAAGGATCCTCCTGCCTCCTGAGTGCTGGGATTACAGGCATGCGCCACCAAGCTGGGATAAGACATGCACTTTGACCTGAAAATGACAAAGGGCTTTGGCTGTGATTTAGGATGAAATCAGCAGGCTGGGACTAGATAATGTTCGGCCCCAAGTCCCGAAATGCCCGGGGTCGCCACTGGGAGCTCCCCCTGCCTGGAGGGAGGCCTGCAGAGGAGGAGCCCAAGGCCCGTCACTGGCCACCGTCTGCCCCTCTGTGCAGGTCTGTGCTGCCAGAGTCCTTGTCCCAAACCACTGGCTCCAGGATGGGGCCGGGGTGCCCCGCAGTGGGGAGGCTCCTCCTGAGGGCCAGGCGCACAGGGAGGAGGCCTGGTGGAGGATGGTGCTGCCAGGAGCCTGGCCACAGGGAAAGCGGTGGGCAGAGCTGGCTCCACGCGGCTGTCTGGGGTGGGAGCCCGGCCCAATGGCAGGAGGCCCAGGGCCTGCCTGCTCCCAGTCCGCCCTTGTCCTTCCCTCAGCGCCTCCCTCCTGTCCTTTGCTCTGGGTTTCTTCCTGTCAGTTAGTTCCCAAGTCAGATTTTATGGTAGCCCGGAGGCTGGGGCAGGAGGATCACAAGTTTGAATCTATCTTAGCCCAGTTAATGATTTAGCAAGACCTTGTCTCAGAATTAAAAAAAGAAAAAAAAAAATTAAATGTATTTGGTACAGGGTCTGGCTACAGACCTAGGACTTGTAGTGATCCCCCTGTTTTCATCTTCCCCAGCATTGACATTATAGGCATGCACCACCTCATTCAGACTCCAGAGCCAGCTCAGTGTGCCTGGCACAGCCTGTGGTATCAGGGATCGAACCCTGGTCCCTGTGCTTGCCTAAGCAGGTGCTTAGTCCACCAAGCTATCTCAAAAGCCCTTAAAAATTTTTTTAAAAGGGCAGGGAATATGGCTAAGAGTGAAGGCCTTGGGTCCAACCCTTCAGGTTTTGTTGTTTAGATAGGATCTTGCTATGTAGCCCAGGCTGACCTTAAACTTTCTTTTTTTTTTTTTTTTTTTTAATGTATTTAGCACAGTATCTACAGGTTCTCACTATATAGATCACACCTGTAGTGATTCTTCTGTTTCCAGCCTCCCAAGTGCTGGTATTACAGGTAGGCACCACCACGCCCAGTCTCTATCGCCACTGTGCTCTGCATAAGCAGGCGGTTTCCTGTGCTGAGCTATCTGGCTGGACCTGACCTTAAACTTTCAATTCTATTCTTCAGCCTCCCTGGAGATAACATTGTAAGTGTGCACCATCCAGCAGGTCTACTAAAATGTAATGTATTGAAATGTATTTTATTTATTTATTTTTGTATTTAGTACAGGGTTTACAGGATCTACAGGGTCTCACTACACAGGTCAGACTCCCAGTGATTCTCCTGTTTTTCAGCCTCTCAAACTCTGAGATTATAGGCCCACGCCACCATGCCCAGTGCGCATCGCCATCTCATCGTGCCCCGGGGTGGGCCCGCATGGCAGGCCGAATATCGAACCTAAGCCGTTGCACTCTGCCTAGGCGGGTACTTCCGGCCGCTGAGCTATCTTGCTGGCCCTTAAAATGTAATTTACAGGGCCGGCCAAATAGCTCAACGGATTAAAGCTCCTGCAAGCAGGCGCAGGGGTTTCAATCCCAGGCCTGCCGTGCCGGCCCCACCCCCACCCCCGGGGCACGCTGAGACCTCCTTTGAGACTGAGTGTGGTGTCACTCGCCTGTAATCCCAGCACTTGGGAGGCTATAAACAGGACAATCACTACTAATCCGATCTAGTAGTGAGACCCTTCCCTAAACACAAAAACAAGCAAACAAACAAAAAATAAAAACCCTGCAATTTACAAGGCAGGCACATTGGGGCATGCCTGTAACCCTAGCACTCTGGGCGACTGAGACAAGAGGATCTCAAGTTCAAACCCAGCCTGGGCTATTTAGATTTAGTTAACCATCCTCTCAAAAGGAGGTGGGAATGTAGCTCAGTGCAGACTCAGGGTTCAGTCCAGCACTGGAAAATGTGTATGTGATTTGCATCGTGTGAAAGCCACCAGACAGGTGCAGAACACGTGCGTGGAGACGGAGGCCCCGCCATGCACACGGTGCCACGAGTGGCCCGGCATCACCGGGTAAGGGCTCCTGCCACAGTCATGTCCTCGTAGTGACCTCATGTGGAGGTCTCTGTTCCTAAACTGTCCGCCGGACTGACCTCAGGGCCGCAGGCTGCGAACCGAGGTGCCACGGCCTCCGTGGGTGGCAAACCGGGAAGGGGGCTGCGCCGGCGGCCGCCTGGGCTCCGTGACGTCACATCGTGCTTGTGTTCCCAAGCGGGCACCTTGGTCAGTGGGGTTCACAGAAAGTTAGGGATCCCACGTTCTGGAGCGCAGAACAGACCCCCCCAAAGGCGAGGCGCTAAGCTGCGGCCGGTCCGGAGCAGAGCTGAGGCCTGGGCCCGACAGCGGCCTCTTGCCCTCCGCTCCCTGGCCTGGCCGTGGCCCAGTGGACTCCTCTCCCCGAGGCAAAGCTGCGGGGCCAGTTGAGCAAGAAGCCCCCTGGGGCGGCTCCTGCGTTCAGCTCTGCCACACGTTTTGCCAGCGCGTGTCTGCGCTGCAAGCGGGCAGCCTTGGTCTTCCCTTCCAGAACGCCAGCGTGCAGGGCAGGGACCGGGCCTGTGGCCCTCCCCTCATCCCCACCCAGTGACTGGCTCGGCCAGAAGCACTGGGATGCATGATCAGCAGGACAGCGACAGGCGTGGCCTCGCCTCCCTCTAACTGGATCACAGGCATCTGCCACTCTGACATCTCTCTTTCTCAGACAGGCTCTCCCTCTGCAGTTCAGGCTGACCTTGAACTCACTGTGTAGTCCAGGCTGGGCGGGCTCAAACTCAAGGCAGTTCTGCAGCCTCCACCTCCTGAGTGGTGTGATTGTCGGGGAGTGCCACCACACCCGGCTTTTTGTATTTTGGTTTTTGAGACAAGGGTCTCACTGGGTAGTTCAGGCTGTCCTTGAACTCTTTACAGAGGCCCAGGCCATCCTCCAGCCTCAGTCTCCCAAGTGGTGGGATTACAGAAGCTCCATTCCAAGCCCAGCAAGAATTCTTTCCCTTCAGGGCTAGGCGATTGCTTTGTTCAAGTGTAAACGAATCCTTAAAGAGAAATATATTAAATGACAATAGTTTAAAGGACCTCCAATTATGCTAAATTACAGAGAAGGTCCCTAAAACTTGCTAATCATCCTTTTAAGGAAGATTCCTTTCACTTGCTCAGGCAGCTAGTGGTAAACTGTTTTTTAATTTTTTTAAAAAAATGTACTTAGTACAGGGTCTCACTACACATAGTGACTCTCCTGTTTTCAGGCTCCCAAGCCCTGGGATTACAGGGGCTCCCGCAGGGAACGCTGGGGATGGAACCCCAGTATCTGACTTTGCCCAAGCAGGTGCTTTAATCCACTGAGCTATCTGGCCGCCCAGCCACTGACACCTTCTGAAATATTCTTTAAGGAGGCATAGTGGCTCAGCAATTCCCGCACTCTACGAGGCTGAAGCAACATTACAAGCTTGAACTCAGCCTGGGCAATTTATTTATTTTTTTTATTTTTTTTATTTTTTTATTTTTTTGTCTTTTTGAGACAGGGTCTCGCTATGCAGTTCAGGCTGGCTTTTTAAGCTCACTTTGTAGCTCAGGCTGGTCTCGAACTCACAACAATCCTCCTGCCTCAGCCTCCCGAGTGCTGGGATTATAGGCATGCGCCACCACGCCCGGCTAGCCTGGGCAATTTAGGAGTCATTTTGTCATATATATAATGTCCTTACATGTCGTGTTTAAAGTTTTAAAAATGCATACATTTAATAAATTGGCCCAGCGTATCAGGGGTTCTTCATTTGCAAAATCAATCGAGCGCAGAAGGAAAATATCTAGAAAAAGATAATTTCAGAAAGTTTCAAAATGCAGAAATTGGATTTGCCACGTGGGAAGCTCCGGCTGAGCGCATACTCCGATCGACTAGAGAGGGGGCCTTGAGAGTTGGGGGGTTGCGCATGCACAAAGGCTCTAAGTGGTCTGAGCGATGCCCTACTTCTGTTGGGTTGAAGAAGGCTGAAACCAGACAGGATGCCGACGAATGACTCTGGCCTGGTACAGTGATACCTCGGTTTCACTTTTAGAAGCACATTAGGTTATAACGGCCAGTGCACAGAGGCTGGGGATAAATCTGCTCGCGCATTCTCACTGAAACATTAGCCCTCAAGAGTTCAGTAATGGGGCGCTGAGGTTAAGTCCTGACTACCCGAAGGTCTCCAAATAAAAAACACGGTTGGGTCTGCGTGAAGCGGAAGAGGGGCGCACACTGGGGCTGCGGCTGCGGCCAGGTCCTGTCCATGCCATGGAGCTCAGCCTGGCCCAGTGGCCCTGCAGCACTCGGGAGGCTGAGGCAGGAGGATCACAAGCCCATGCAGCTCAGTGATTTCGTGAGAACCTGATACAGAAAAGTCCAAAACGGACAGAGGCTGTCCGCTGCGTGGAGGACTGGGGTCGGGAACAGAAGAGCGGAACACAGGGACACGGGAGCGAGAAGCCGGCAGATGCAGTTTATTACCAATCTGTGGGTGGAAGATACTGTGTGGCCAGGCCAGGGGCCCCTTGCTTGGTTGATGCTTTGGGGTTCAGACACGAGGAGGATTATTATGTATTGATCTGATTATTACTTTTGATAACTGCAAGCTTCATCATGTGAGGCCTACAGAAGGGCTGAGCCAGGGCTTGTGGCTGCTTGAGCCCAAATTCCCATGGAGCCCCAACCTGGTCAAGCGACCTGAGACAAGTTCGGTGTCACCGTGTTTCTGGGGGCTCAGGTTATTGGTCAGGCAGAGGGACAACTGCAGGGAACCGCTTGTGGCTGTGTCGCTGCTGAGGAGGACGACGCGATTTCAGTCAGCGTCCTCATGCACTGCCACGCCCCCTCCCCACCCCGCAGCCCTCCGAGGAGCTTGCTGCCCCCGGGCATCCAAGCCCGCTGCCCGGAGGGGACGAGTTTGTGGATCCTGCACGCCTAGGCGCCTGCGGGCCCTGAGGTGGGAATAACGCTAACGTGTTTACCTGGCTGGAACAGTAACAAAATCAGAGTAATACATGACCCAGTGAAAAATATACAAAACATACATTTTAGTGTACGTAGCGAAGTGTCCTCCGGACGCAGCCATGGCCCTCCCTTCCATGCTGTGTGCCACAGCTTCTTTCTTGCCAGAAAGCAAATTGAGTTTTAGCAAGGGCAGGGGATGTGCTCAGCTCTGTAGCAGAACCGGGAAGGGACAGTGGGGGAGGGGAGAGAAAGTAAGGGGAGAAGGGAAGAGGGGGAAAGGGGGACGGGGAGGGGGTGGGGAGAGATTTTTCAACAGTGCTCGGTTGGTCCACAAGCCTGCGTATTTGCTAGTTGACTCTCTCGGGGAGTTTGCCAACTCTTACAATACATAAAAGTATTAGAAATGGGTGTTTGGAGACAAGGGAGTTGAATTTTTTTATGCAAGCCTAATTAAAAAAAAAATGCCCCTCTACAGATTGCTACAAGAATTACAATATTGGGGCTGGGGAGATGGCTCAGTGGAATAAGCACTTCCCTGGCATAGCGCAAGGGCCTGAGTTCAATCCCCAGTTCCGAAAAAAAAAAAAAAATTACAATATCTGTCCACCACATGTGCCCACCTTAGCCAATGAAGAACATGACCATGGCGGCGGCGGCAGCGCTCTGCCCCTGCTGGGCACTGCTCGACACCCTCCCTCCCTTCGTTGCTTCTCTTCAGCCCACTGCGTGTATCTGTGTGCACAGTTTGTTTGAACCCCGGGAGCCTTTGTTATTTTATTTTTTTTGGCCAGCTCAGCCCACCCTGAGGGCGGGGCTGGGGCAGCATGTGGTGCTGGGGATCAAACCCCAGGCGCTTTAGACCGCTGAGCTACCTCACTGCCCCCTCCCCTCACTTTTTTTTGCTGGCTTCCTTAAGGGCGGGTCTGGTAAGGCACTGGAACTGGGGATCGGAAACTGTGGCCCCCTGCGCTTGGACTGGGTTTGTCTGAGGTAAACAATTGAGGTAAACCTCAGACCCTCAAACACAGGGCTTTCTTCGCAGTCTCGGTAGATGGCTCGGTAGAATAAGTGCTTCCCTGGGAGGCACAAGGGTCTGAGTTCAATCCCTGATTCTGCAAAAAACAAAACAAGAAACAGATCCCTCAACTGAGCTGCATTCCTAGCACTTTTAAAATACATTTTATTAAAATTTTGAGTTAGGATCACTTTGCCACTGAGTTACCCCGATGAGGCTCATACTTACAGTCCTCCTGCGTCAGCCTCCCAGACTGCTGTCTTTGTTTCGCTTTTAATAATCCACTCATTTTCAAAATGTAAATACCAAGTGGAATTTAATCAGGTTCACCCCCCTCCCCCAAGCCTGTTTATTATCTGAATGGATTTGAGGAGCTCTCAGAACAGCCTGGGGACACTTTTAAGATCACTGAAGTTAGGGTGACAGCAGGCCCGTGGGCAGGCCGCCCTCATAAATGCACAGAAAACAGGGCGTGATGGCAGATGACTACCACTCTGTGCAATTTAGCAACCCAGTGAGACCCCCAGCTCTAAAGAAAAAGACCTGGGGACGTAGCTCAGGCAAAGCCTGGGTTTGACTCCCAGTACTGAACCATAAAAAAAGAGCGCTGTGAACGCAGAAAATCAGTGGGCTCTTTTTCTAAACCTCTAAAGTTTTTTTAAGCATTAAAAGATTGTGCTCTGCCCTCCAAAATACTTCTCAATTAAAAAAGTAATTAGAGCAGCATTCTAGATGGGTACAGCAGTGCACACCTGTAATCCCAGCACTCAGGAGGCTGAGGCAGGAGAAGCATCGAATTTGAGGCTAGGGAGTGAATTCAAGACTCCTGCCCTACATGGCAAGACCCAAAACACCAAAAACTAAACAGCAGCAAACCTGTTCTCTCATCATGTGTACAAGCACAGGGCCAAATTTTCCCCATAATTCAAGGACCAGAAACCCAGGCCAGGCGCACGTGAGGCAACCAGTGTGCCACGGAGCTGCAGCCCAGGTCTCCTGGAGATCTATTTGAGGTACCTCTCTCACTAGCCTCAGATTTGTGACCCTGGGCCTCAGCTCCCAAGTCCCTGGTTACAGGCAGATGACCGTGAGCCAGGCTTTGGGGACCTCCCTCCCCTACACTTCATCTTTTACAGCACTTTGAAATCCACAGCAAATCAAGTCCCTGCCTATGCCCTTCCCCAGAGAAGAAAGATTTCACTGCACTGCCATAGCAACCCTCAATGTGTGCCTTGTGCCGGCGACCCCAGGCTCCTGAGAGCTTCACTGTGGCCAGTTCTGTCTTTTCCAGGATGCCAGGCAAAGGTGACTGCAGTGAGCCATTTCTGAGTGTTGTTTCGCTTTTAATAATCCACTCATTTTCAAAATGTAAATACCAAGTGGAATTTAATCAGGTTCACCCTCCCCCCCCCCAAGCCTGTTTATTATCTGAATGGATTTGAGGAGCTCTCAGAACAGCCTGGGGACACTTTAAGATCACTGAAGTTAGGGTGACAGCAGGCCCGTGGGCAGGCCGCCCTCATAAATACCATGACAGAGGCTACTGCAGTAAGCCATTTCTGAGTGTTTTCTTTCCAGGCAATGTCCACTGAAGCTCTGCTTTGGCTCCTGGAGGTGGAGCCTGGGCCATCACAGTTGCTGCACCTCAGAGCTGTAGGCAGGTGGGCAGGAGGGCAGGTGGGCAGACAGGCAGGCAGGCACCTGTTTCCTTTTAGCTCTGAGTTAGGGTCTCAGTTGGCACATCCATTCACCCCACTGAAGAACATTTTCACTGCTCCTAAGCTGTGCCAGTTATGAATAAAGCTGCTATAAACGTGTGCACAGTTTTAAGGGAATGTAAATATCTTGTTTTGTGTATGTGTGGTGCGTGTGTGTTGAGGAAGAGTCTTGCTATGTACTCCAGCCTGGCCTTGAACCCCCAGGGGGCCCCAAACTTGAAGGGATCCTCCTGCCTCAGCCTCTCAAGTGCTGGGATTACAGGCATGTGCCACCACACCGAGTTTACTGCTTTGAGATAGGGTCCCCCATGTCGCTGAGCCCATGGTGACCCTCCTGCCTCAGCTTCCTGGTGCCAAGACAACAAGTGTGCTGACACACCTGGCAGTGAATGCAAGTTTCCATTCAGTAGTGCGATTGCTGCTCATGGGCCAAGTCTGTTTACTCTGTAAGAAGGCGCCAAGCTATCTTGTAGAGCGACTGTGTCCAGCTCCCTGGCCCCAGCCCCGGTTTGCACCTGAGTGGGTAGGGCTGTGGCCTTGCTGTTCTCCTGGTTGTGGAGAGGCAGCAGCTCCTGCATGTCAGTTTGCAGTCCTGTCGTCAGCTATGACACACAGCACATCTGCACAGGCTCCTTGGCTGTCTGTAGATCTTCCTTGGAGGACTCCAGGTGTCTTATCCATCTCTCAAAGCTGCAGATAGGCAAGTTGAGCTGTCAGAAAGGGGCCAGGTGAGAGAGGCAGGCCAGGCGTGTGGTGGGGGTGGAGGTGATAGAGAACCTCCAGCCAAGATGGAGCCGAGATGGTTTGGCCTGCAGCCTCGGGGATAATTGCGGCTCTGAGCTGCCTTGGAACCAGCTCTGTCCAGGTGGAGACTGAGCCCCAGCCCGAGGCCTCAGAGGCCTCGCAGAGCTACAGCTGGTCTCCTGCTGGCTGGAAAATGCTTCTGCTCTCCTCTGCACTATGTGCCCGGGCCACACGCTCCCTGTGAGATGGATAGAGCTAAGTGACTGTCCTTGTGACCTTACAGGTAATTAGAGTTTGACCCAAGGTGACTGGCAATGTGATTTTGCTGTAAAGGAGCCCTCCCTGCACAGCCTCGTGTGGTGTTGCATACCTGTAATCACTGCACTTGGGAGGCTGAGGCAGGGGGATCATTGTGAGTTGGAGCCGAGCCTGAGCTCAAGGCCAGCGCAAACTGCATAACAAGAACTTGTCTAAAACAACAACAACAAAAGGCTCTGGACAGAGAGCCTCGGGGCACCAGGTGTGTTGGCGCATGCCTTCAGGAGACTGAGGCAGGAGGATCACAGGGAGTTCAAAGCCAGCCTGAATTATGCAGTGAGGCCCTATCTGTAAAACAAAAACCAATAGAAAATAAGCCCACATGCCCCAGGGGCCACCTACTTTCACCCTTCTCCTACTAGCACACCTCTCCGAGACCCCGAGGCAGGAACTCATGGTGCTGGGCTCTTGTTGAAGCTTAACAATTATTTGTATGTGGATTCGAGTTCTTTGTCAGGTGTGCCTTCCTGGCTTTTTCTTGGTCCTGGGGATTGAACCCAGGTCCCTCCCACTGAGCTGCATCCCAGCCCGTTATAGTTTTATTCTGAGGCAGGGTCTCACTGAGTCCTGAAGCTGCCGGGACTCAGCGCCAATTTGTGATTCCCCCCCCCCCTCCTTAAGAGGCTGGGCTACACACGTGGTGATGGAGAGGGCTCTGACTGCGTCCATAAGCTCTGGATCTACGCTTCCCAGCTGTGCAGTCCTGGGCAAACGGCTTTAGTGGCTGTGCTTCATTGTCTATAAATGGAGACGATGTTAGCACCTATTTGGTACACAATTAGTGTTGTAGTCAGGGTTTGCAAGGAAAAGGAATTGATCGAGCATACACAATTCATAGGGTTCTAATATTCATCCAAACAGACAAATGCAAAACGGTGGGTGAAATATGTCCACACTCAAGACACCCAAAGAATCCAGCGGAGGCCTGGATCCCCCAGCAATGTCCTGCATGAGTCCAGCTGAAAACCTGGAGCCCATAACGATGCCCCCCAGGAATCCAATCGGCAGCCAGGAGCCCACGACAAAGTCTCCTGCTGCCCCGTGTCACTCCTCTGTGCTGGGAAGGCTCAGTGCTGGAAGTGGGACCGAGGATCCATGCTAGCAGGCTGAGGGGGCTGCACTAGGGTTGGGAAGCAATGCTCAGAGTGAGGACCAGCGCTCCTCCAAAGGGAGCCGCAGCCATCCTCCATGACAACAAGGTCCCCAGCCCCTCCAGTGGAAAGAACAGCTGCTTTCCTATCAGTAAAGCCAGCATGATGACTCCTCCAGGGGAACCAGCAGCACACACCTTCCCCTTCAGTTCTGCCTCTTATGCTGCTGGTGACAACCCTCAGGTGAGCCTCTCACGCCCAACACAACCCTGCCTCAGTTTGGCTGGGTGTTACCAGCTGACCACCAGTTGTCAACCCACCACAATTAGTGAGGATCAAATGAGGAAACAAATGTAATGTGCCTAGGACCACATCCAGGATGTTATCTGTAACAATGTGTTGCTATTGTACTTATTCTCAAGATAGAGTTTAGCAGTGTGGCCCAGGCTGGCCTCCAGCTCTTAGTCTGACGTGATCCTCCTGCTTCAGCCTTCTCGGTGTCTGGGACTACAGGTGCACTTTGCCATGTGAGCCCACCACAGTTACTAATGTGAGCGAGGTCCTGACTTTTGGGGCTAATACTCTCATTGTAGAGCTGTGGGGGGAGAGAGAAGGAATGGTGGTGGTTAAATTAGGTAGCAGGCTCAAAGCTGATCAGTATTTGAAAGCCAGCTCAGGAGGGCTGAGAGAGAGGAGCTCTCAGGACTCCACCTCCGGTCCACGTCCTCCCCAGACCTGTTTTTTCTCCTCTGTGTGCATCCACATGATTTCTCTACTGCAGGAAAATCTAGCCTAGGAGATGCAGTTTGTGAATAACCTTTTGTTTGTTCCAGGAACTTCACCCAAAGTCTGTTTAAACAGCGTTCCAGGTGCAGCACTTGGAATCCAGCACTCTGGCAGTCTGAGGCAGGAGTACCGCTAGATCAGGTGTACCTGAGCAACTGAGCCCCCTGGTAAGAATTTGTCTCAAGAAACCACAAGGCTGGGAAAGGGGCCCGGGGCCTGGGTTCCATCTGCAGGAAGAAAAAAAAGCAAACACTCCACTGCAGGTCTGCTTACCCTCAGCACTCTGGGGAATCTTAGACCCATCACTGCGTCCACCAGGCCCCACTGGCTCTGACCCCTGAACCCCCACACTCACGTCACCAGCAGGACTACAAGAGCCTGCCCGACCCCTTCCTGTCTGTCCAGGCCTGCATTTCCGCAGGACTGTGTAGTGCCTGTGGAAGCAGGCTGGTGTCCTGCGCTCTGCATATCTGGGTGATTTCCATTGTGGTCTCAGCCCTAAGCCTGTGTTGGGTGAGGAAAGAGGGAAAGAGATGGCTCCTTCCCCACAGCCTCCTGAGAATGTGATGCTTGGAGAGACTCAAAGTAGAAGTCCCTGCCCTGAGGATCTGTGAGGAGAGGGGGCATGAGGCATGGTCACAGCGGAGGGGCTGCAGAAGTGCGTGCATGTGGAGGGGGTGCGTGCCTGTGCAGGTGCGCAGGCGTGTCCTCGGAAGCTGCAGGATCTTCAGCCCCACGTGTGTCCCTGCGCCTTCTCTACAAGGTGCCTGGTGCCGCCTGCCGGCTGAGCTCTCCTGAGCTGTTCTCCTGTCCTTTCAGGCTTCCGCCCATTTCCCCAGGCTGCAGCCCACCATCACCCCTTGGCTTCCTTGTTCTCTTTCAACGTGTGGCCAAGGGATGAGAGAACCCCACCCTGGACACACATGAGTGAGCCTGTAAAGAATTAGTGAATGAAGTCACGGAGGCGGAGAGGTAGCTGTGTTTTCTTGTTTGGTTGTTCCTGCGCTGAGAACTGAACCCAGAGCCTGTGCCCTGGGGACCATCCCCCGCCCTTTTAATGTTTTGTTTTGAGATTAGTTTTCTCCAAGTTGCTGGGTGGCCAGGCTGGACGTGAGCTTCTGTCTTCCTGCCCTGCTCCTGTTGTGCTGGGATCACAGGTGTGTGCCCCACAGCCGGAGGAAGAAGCAGATTTGATCTGAAGAAAGTGGCTCTGTGAGCCCTGTGCGGGGCTCGGGACACAGCACTGTGCTCCACCATGTATGACAGAAGACAACAGGTCAGACTTATTTGACCAGGAAAATTGCATTAACTTTATTTTTGGGGGCTCGTTTATTTCTTCTATTTTCTCTTTTTTCCTTTTCTTTCTGAGGCAGAGTATGATATGTACTCCAGGTTGATTTAAAAAAAATTATTTATTTTTTTTTTTGTAGTGCCAGGAATCAAACTCAGGACCTTGGGCCTGCCAGGCAGGCGCTTATGCCACTGAACTATATCCCCAGCCCACCTATTTTCAAACAAAGGAAACTTTGAGCCAAAAATGATCAGTAGAGGCAATAAAGTCACCACGTATTGAGTGAGGCAGCAATTCAACCGGAGGGCAGAGATGACAGTTATAAGTGTTTATGTACTGGCACACTCAGCTTCACAGAACAAACGCACGGAAGATCAGATACAATCACAAAAAATCACATAAAATCAAAAGACATAAAATACATAAGATAAAAGATATAAAAATATCTTATAAAGATATAAAAGATACAAAAATCAGATAAAATCAACAGAGTCAGAGACCTCAATGCCATACTGTCACACATAGATTAATTAATTATATAATAATGCCTGTAAGTATAATATCATGTCTGCACCTTATACGACACTGAAACATTATAAAAACATTTTGCATTGTATTGATTTGTTGAATCTGTCCTGTTAATTTGTCTTGAAACTGTCTCATTGCTATTTGTTCTTCAATAAAAATAATAATAAAAAAAGAAAGCAAAAAAATAGATTAATTAGATAAAAAAATTAACAAATATCAGAAATGAACAAACCTTTGCACAAAGGGACATGATGTCTGGGGTGCTCCACCCAACAGTGGAGCGCACACCCCGCTCAGTGCACATGGGGTGTTCTCCACGGCAGACTACAGTAGCCCGTAACGTGTGCTCAAGTAAGTTTAAGAGAACAGAAACTATCCCACTATGCGATCATAGCAAAAAGAAACCACAGAAATTATGCAAAAACATAGTAATTAGACAATTCTTTTTTTTTTTTAATCACAGAGGAAATCAGTGAAGAAATAATTTCTTAGGTCTGGCAAGATAGCTCATCAGAATAAGCACCTGCTTCAGCAAGCACAGGACCAGGGCTCTGTCCCTGGCACCACACAGGTGCACCGGCCCTGCCCCTGGGCACACTGGGCGGGCCACTGGGACCGGGCGTGGTGGTGTGGTAGCGTGGTGCACACCTATAATCCTAGTGGTAGGGAGGTGGAAAGTAGGCAGATCACTAGGAGTCTGAGCCCTAGTAGACACTGTACCATAAAAAAAGAAAGAAATCATTTCCTACAGTCAGAAGCTAACAGCAACACACTGTGCCGGAACCAAGGACTTCAGTGGAAGCAGTCCTGAGAGGAAAGCTGACAGCAGAGAGTGCCCACAGTGGAATGGCTTGAGCTGGACGGATGACCTAATATGCACCTCAAGCTCTTAGAAAAGCAAGAACACCAAGCCCAAGCCCGGGGCTATGGCAGCATTTAGGAGACTGGAGAGACCAGGAGGTGAAATGGGAGGTTTATTCGGTGGGCACCAACCCAGTGGATTTGTAGCCAAAGACTGAGCCCCAAATGAAGAAAAGAGCTCAGCTTATACAGCAGTCAAGGTGGTTGGTGGACCTAGGGCTGAAATGAAGCAGACCAACTCAGGTGCAGGCAAGCAGGTTTCCAGGAGCAGGACAAATATACCAATTCTGTCACTCAGCATGTCCTGGGGGGAAACAAACAGGTCTGAGAGAAGCCAGGGGCCATAGCACCCACCTTACTTACAGGAGCCAAGTCTCTAACTTTATTTGTAATTGAACACAGAATAGTAGCCATAGGAAGGTGGAAGGCTGAGGGGACCACTGAAGGTTGGGGGCTTGTTTTCCTTTTAAGTGTTATTTAAGTATAAGGATGGAAATTGTAAGGGTCAGAGCAAAAGTTAGTGAAGTTGTGACTAAAAAACAATAGGAAGAATCTATGAATTGAAAATATACTTTTCTTAAAGAATAAAAAAATAGACAAACTCTTAGCCGATTTTACAAAAAAGAAAAAAAAAAAAAAAAAGGAAAGAAAAATCCCAGGTCCATGGAATTAGAAATGAACAAGGCAAAATCACAACTGACATTGCTGAAATCCAGTTAGTAACCACTTTGAGACTCTGTACTCCAATAAATTGGAGAATCCAGAAAAGATTAATAGATTCCTAGATACATGCAAATTACCCAAACTCTGACAAGGCAGGCATGGTGGCACACACCTGTAATCCCAACCCGTGGAAGCCCGAGGCATGAAGATCACTGTGAACCTGAGACCAACCTGGACTGCATAGTGAGATCCTGTCTCGAAACATCAAGAACACCAACACTATCAAGGAAAGCCCAGACCTAAGGGAGTTGCCACTGAGTTTACAAGAATTTCAGGGCAGATCTAATGCCAATGCCCCTCACATTCTCTATTTCATGTATTTAGATGGGGTCTCACTGTGTGATTATGGCTGTCCTTGAACTCACTATGTAGCCCAGGCTTGTCTCAAACCTGGAGTGACCCTCCTACCCTTAGTCTCCTGGGTGCTGGGGTTCCAGGTGACTGCCACCACATCTGGCTTCTTCAAAGTCTTTAATGAAATTAGAAGAAGAGGAACACTCCTAAACTCATTCCTGGAAATTAGCAATACCCTGGTTTCAAAACCAGTCAAAGATCCCAACAAAATCAAGAGGACCACAGGCCAATCTCTTTAAAGAACACAGACACAAAATTTTTCAATAAGATGCTGGCAAATAATGCAACAAATCATCAAAAAGATCACTTATCATGATAAAGCAGGCTTCATCCCACTGCAAGGATAGCTTAGCACGCACAAAGCAGGGCATGTGATCCTTCACAGAAATGGACAAGGACGAAGAAAAGTCATACGATCATCTCAAGAGACTTAGAAAAGCCTTTGACAAAATCCAAAATCCATTCACAATTTAGAGACAAACCCTGAAGAAAACAGCTGCAGAAGGACCTTATCTCAGTCTGATAAAAGCCACTTATGACAAACCATTGGCCAGCACGGGATTAAATGGGGACAGACTGAAAGGGGCTTTCCTTCTGAAGTTACCAGTAAGACAAGAATGTCCACTATCACCACTCCAACTCAAAACACTCGCCAGATACTCAGATAAAACTATTTTGAAGTCAAATTATTATTTACAAATAACATAATCCTTTTCATAGATGACCCAAAAAATTCCACCAAAAGATTCCTAGAATTTCTATCCCAATTCAGCAGCATAGCAGAATATAAAGTAAACACACAAGACCCAGTAGCCTTCCTGTATACCAATAATGAACTCACAGTGAAAGAAATTAAGAAAATAAGACCTTTCATAATAACATCAAGAAAAATTAAGTATTTAAGAGATTAATTTAACCAAGGGAGATTTTTTTGTTTGTTTGCTTGTTTTTTCTTCTGGAACTGGGGATTGAACTCAGGCCCTTGTGCTTGCCAGGGAAGATTTATTCCACTGAGCCATCTCCCCGGCCCCTAAACAAGGGAGACTTGACAAATGGGATCTTATCAAATTAAAAGGCATCTGCACAGTAAAAGAAACAAACAATAGAGTGAAGAGACAACCTACAGAGCGGGAAAAGTTACCACCTATTCCTGGGGCAGAGGACTAATATCCAGAATATATAAAGAACTCAAAAGAATTAGACTCCCCAAACTAGAAGAACTAATCAAAAACTGCAGCTGACATGGGGCAGACACTTCTCACAATCACAAGTACAGTGGGGCCAGGGAGATGGCTCAGTGGAATAAGCGCTTCCCTGGCAAGCACAAGGGCCTGAGTTCAATCCCTGGTTCTGCAAAAAAAAAAAAAAAAAAAAAAAAAAAAAAAGGTCTTAGTGCTAGGATATAAGGCCAGGAAGGTTGGCCCAGTGTTCACCTTCTTCACCAGTACTCATTATTAAGAAGTAGTGGGATGTGGTTGTCAGAGACGCAAGTCCACAAGTACGTGTGGCCAGCAAATACATGAACAAGTGGGGCTCATCTCTGGCCATGGAGAAATGCAGGCTAAAGCAATGCTAAGGGTCTGTCTTATTCCAGGAAGAGTGGCCACCACGAGAAGGGAGCATCAAATGCTGGTCCAGCTGTGGAGGAAAAGGAGCCCTTTCGCACCGTTGGCGGGAATGTGAACTAGCACAACCAGTGTGGAGGTTTCTCAGAGCCTAAAAATAGAACTTCCATCTGACTCAGCTGTTTTTCCTTCTAGGCATCTTCCTGCAAGAGTTAAAGGCATTGTATTACTGTGACACATGCAGATCAGTGTTCATAGCCGCACAACTCCAAGTAGCTGCCCCCGGAAACCACGTATACGTCGTCAACAGATGAACGAGTAAAGGAAGCGTGGTGCTCCACACGGTGGAGTGTACTGAGCCATAAAGATAAAATTTAGTAATTTGCACGAAAATGGATGCACCCCCATTTGGCCCCTGCTTGCGTCCTTTGCTTTGCCCTCTACTTTCCCAGCAGCGGTCGCTCTGAGTTCTGCCAGTTGACGAGCATCCGTACCAAGGCAATGTAACTTGATTCTTGGTCAATATGTTTTAAGCTCTTTTGTCACCAATAAAATCTTAATAGACAAAAAAAGAAAAAAGAAAATAGATGCACCACAAGATCACAACGTTAACAAATGAATCAGACCTACAAGCTTAAATATCACAAGATTGGAGCTGGGGAGATGGCTCAGTGGAATAAGCTCTTCCCTGGCAAATACAAAGGCCTGAGTTCAATCCCCAGTTCCGTAAAAATAAGTAAATAAATAAATAAATGTCGCAAGATTTTTCTTTTCTTTCCTTTCCTTTTCTGAGACAGCATCTCATTCTGTAATTCAGTCTGCTCTTGAACTCATTATGTAGCCCAGAATAGCCTCAAACTCAAGGCAATCTTGCCTTAGCCTCCCCAGTGCTGAGATTACAGGCATGGGACACCATGCCCATCTCAAAAGATTTTTATTTGAGAAATCCAAATTACAAATAAAGAGCAAAAGAAAAGGCAGATGGTATGAAATAGAGAGGGGGTCTTTGACATATGGGAAGGGGACAGAGAGATGGAGGAGATGGGATGGGGAAGGGAGGGATGGAAGAGGATCTGGTATAGCATCCATGCACAGTTCTTGCAAGAGTGGCAAGCGCTGGAGCGGCCAAGACTGGCCCATAACAATAAAGACTAAAAGAGGATTTAAATTCCTAAACACTAGAGAAGAAAAAAAAAAAAAAAAAACCTGAGAAATAAAAAGACGTGGAGGTGATGGAAAGGGCAGAGTCTGAAGATTTTTCTGAGCAGGTAATTTAGCCATCCTTAAGCATGATGACATTTTATGAAATATGGAATGAGCTTCATGGATGAATGATAATCTGAACAGTTTTAATAAAAAATCTTAGTGTGAGATCATGAGTGAAATCTCATTTTGACTGATATATTCATAATAGGCTAAGCAAAGGCCTAATCAGGCCACTTGCCTTCTTAGACACTGACCTGGAACAGGTTTTACCCCAGGCTCGTCGCAGAAAGCTTACTGGAAAGGAGGGCAGGGAAGAGCCTAACACTGAGCTATCATAAAGTTCCAGAAAGACGTTTGGGTAGAAAATCTAATTATGGAGATAAAAGCACAACAGCACCAAGAAGCAAGTACGCGTTTGATGCTAGAGACAACACTTCCGTCCCTTCGGAAGCTCTTGCGTGTGTCCCAGCACTTGGTGCAGTGCTCCGGTTATCTGTCAAGCCCTTATCAGTGGTTTCGGTTTTTGTGGTGCTACTCACCCATAAACAGCTGTGGTCTGAAACTATTAACTGGAAAATTCCAGAAATAAGCAATTCATTTTTTTAAAAATTCCATCTTGTGAATCTCACAGTGAAATCTCTGCCCTTCACCGCTTGCCTGGGCCTGGCCCGTCCTTTGTCCAACAGGTCCACCCCACCTAACCTTCCAGCTCGGAGACCCAAGGGGTCTGGGTGTGGGGTCCTTCTTGAGCAGGCAGTACAGCCAGGCATGGTGGTGGTACCTGTGTGGCAGTGCTCCAGGGGCCCTGCTCCAGGTTGTATGCTATGGTCTCCTCCTCAGGTCCACCCTCTCAGGACTCCTGGGAGACAGAGCCCCATGCTAAGCTCAGCAGCTAGCGTTCACTGGGGTTGGGGGCTGTGTGCCCAAGAAACCACCTCATGAGTGGTACCCTGAGAGAGACCTGGTCACAAGGACAGCAAGCGTCCTTGGAAATTGGCCCCTGTGACAGAGGCCCTGCTGAGAGGCCCGATGGGGGCCTGGGGCTAGCAAGCGGGCCTCGCAGGTGCCTGCTCCGCCAGGCTGTCATCTTGGACTTGCAGCTGCTGCAACTGTGAGGCATAATCTCCTGCTGTCTGTAGCCACCAAGAACACTGAGAGCAACAACACCACCTCAGCGGGCCAAACACCAGCGTCCTTGAGGAGAGGCCCAGGCCTGGCCAGCTCTGCGACCTTCCTGGTTTCAGGTGGCTCTGCTTCATGGACCATAGTGGGCGAGTGACAACGAGTGACCCACCTGTGACACCCAGCTGAACTGAGCCAGGTGGGGCTGGGAGTAGGAGGCCACCAGAGGGTCCCTGTCAGCAGCATAAGAGCCAAACCCGGAGAGAAGGGTGGTGCTGTTGGCTCGCGAGAAGCTGCTGGCTCTCCCGGAGCAGTCGCCATCTCCTGATGTGGACACAGCCGTCCTCATGGCTGGAGGCGCTCCGGAGCTCACCGCCACTGAGGACGGCTGTGGTACCTGTGGGTCCTCTGGTCTTCACGTTGCACATCACTCCCTGGCTCCAGGGCAGCTCCCTCAGCCTGCTGGAGCGGACCCTTCATCTGCTGGCACAGACCGTCTAGCTTCTACCTGTGCACCTTCCAAGCCCAGAGCCACGAAGCAGGCCTCTGGTTGGACTTGTGAGAGGCATTGTTAGGGTTCTAGGTCCTCAGATGGACTCATGCGGGACACTGCTGTGGGATCAAGGCTCAGCTGGCTTCTTCGGTCTTTAGAATGTGGACAGATTTCCTGCACTATTTTGTGCTTTTGGTGGTTACCATAAAATCATCCTGTAAATTATGTGTCCCAGGTTAAACTGTTCGCCTTGCAGACACTGACTATAACAACCACACACTGTATGGAGGGGCCTGTGGTGAGTGACGCTGATGGAGTGCTCATACTTCCTGTGTTATCTTTGTTCTAAAAATTAGAATCATTTATATAAAACATTTCCACTTTCTGGAGCTCTTGGGACACGGTCGGCCACACCGTTGCCCTGGGCGCCACCTGGGGGATTCAGGAAGCACCTTTGCCTGGTTTCTTCTGGTGCCTTCCGCTCCGCTCCCCACACCCTCAGGTGAGCCGGCCGCGGCAGGCGGCCACAACCGCGGGCTGGGGGAGCCTCAAGCCAAGGAGACCTCGCCTCCTCCAGCTGCAGGCACAGTGCTGCAGCCAGGGACGGAAGGCGGTCGTCCCGAGGAGGCCTCATGCCCCTGTGGCAGCCTAGCCAATACCTGAGGGCGCACCCAGGCGGCTGGAAGACTTGGCAAGTTTCCTCTGCACTACAGCTGAGGTGTTGAACGGTGAGTACAACAAGTACAACGCATACCTGAACTGGGACAGTAAGATAATCGCTGACTCAGCACCCCTGGGTGCTCCCTGGCAGCCTACTGCGTGTTCTGCCAAGTCCTGTAATAACAGCGACGAATGAGATGGAGTTCCTGAGGATCCTGCTAGTGAGGACGTCCACGGCTGAGGAAAATTCAGATCCTGTGAGCTGAGAAGGGAAAGAGTTTGGCAGGCAGAGGCGGTCTCGCGGGCACCAGTGAGCACCTCCGGGTGCTGAGCATAGAAGAGCAGGCCCAGAGGGTGCTTGCTTGTGGGCTCCAGGGCCCCAGGGTCACAGGGACCCATGCAGCCAGCCCACTTGGCCAGGCTGTGGGGCAGAGCGGAGAGCAGCGGGGGTGGGGGTGGGGGGGTGGAGTGGGTGGAGGCTGAGCACACACAGGCCTGGCTGCCCTCCTGAGGTTCCCTGACACATGAGGGGGGACCTTGGAGGGCTGTGCCTCCATCCTGTGTTGCTAGGACAGAGTGCCAGAGACTAGGCTACTTCTGATAGAGCAAAGTCTGAGTGGCTTTTGGCTCAAGAGGCTGAAAGTCTGCACTGGCAGCTCCATGCGGCAGAACACCTGCCTGGTCTTTTGTTCCGGTGCTGGGAAGAGCTGGGGGGAAGGTAGGGACAAGGAGGAAGACAGAGTATGAGGGGCGGCCAAGCCCCGAAGCAGCCTGTTTTAATAACTAGGTCAGTTCCCACAGTGGCACTGATCACCCAGGCCTGCACATGGAGGTGCGCCCCAGCCCTTTTCTTGCTTCCCTACTTTGAGACCGGATGTTGCAAGCTGCCTAGGCTGGCCCTGAACTTGAGACCTTCCCGCCCATGTAGCTGGCTGGCTCACGTGTCACTGACTGCTCACTTCTTGAGAGCTGTACCCACCCAAACTGCCACAGCAAGCAACTTTCCATGTGGCTTTGGTGGTGTCCTCAGACTGCAGCTGGGTGTGACTTGGCAGGTGTCTCAGACATACGGGCACCGGGCTCCAGGGACCTCAGCAGGAACAGAGGGCAGATGGCTGAGTGGATGGCAAGGGGGCAGTGAGGGTGTGAGCCAGGCACACAGTCAATTTCATTGTGTGGAGCCCAGCTTCAAACAAGACTGGCATCATGCTCTTAGGGAAGAGTTACACCAAGCTGAGCTCTAAAAGACAACCACATCACCTGGCTGGGCTAGCAGTCCCTGAGCAAGGAGCCAGGCCGAAGAGAGAGGCCTGCTCCTGCCTCTTCACCTTCTTCAGGGTGTTCAGTGGAGAGAAGAAAAGGGCGGACTCTGAGAGGCATGTGAGACAGGGTGCCAGGAGCCCTGCCCTGCCCATGCCCCTTTCCAGAGCTCTGGGAAGGTTACCGAGTGCCAGGGATCTGGACCTTGTGTGGGGTGGCAGTCAGTGAGGTCATACTGGAGGAGAAAAAGGGTGAAACTATGACCCTCTGGTCACAAGTTTGGGGATAGAAACACTGGAGACAGCTTTGCTCCCGTCAAGAATCTATGATCCCTAAAAACATGACCCAGAGGCGTACAAAGATTGCTGGCCAGACCCAAGATGGGCACAGCAAGAAGGTGCGGCCATGGGATGTGGGAGGGACCTGGGAGGAATGTGGGAGGGACCTGGGAGGGATGTGGGAGGGATGAGGGAGGGACTCGGAAGAGATGTGGGAGGAATTTGGTGGCCAGGCAAAAGTGTCTTTCTTTGGGACTATCAGTGAGACTGAGGCCAACCCTCCTTGCATGTGGACTCTGAGCAGGGACCACCAGCACTGAACACAAAGAGGGCACATGGCAGGGTTAACACAGAGGCTGCTGACGACCTGCTGTGACTCACACAGTGTGTCCCAAGCCACTAGAGGAGAAGCCACAGGACTCGGGCTCTGATTGCCCTTGTGGAAGTTCCATGTTAGTGGAAGAAGACTAGAAAGAGGTGACTTCAAAAAGTGCCCATACTGTCCTTAGGCCTGTGAGCTGGCATGTACTAGGAAGAAGGGATGGGTGAGCATGTGGATGGATGCAGGGCCACCCCTCCTGGCTTCCTCTCCTGCCCCTTTCCTTCTCCTTTTGAGACTTGGTCTTCCTGCTGCATCTGTGCGGCTTACACTGTCCTCAGCAACTCACCATCCCAGCCACTAGCACACAGGCCCGCACCTGGGGGCCTGCCTAGTATTATGGCTTATGTAGGTGGTCAGTCTGTCTTCTTTGGCAGCTGTTCCAAGAATGGTTTGGTGACAGATGCAATGTGGGCACAGGGAAGGGGCTGTGCGATGCCTTTGCTGCTCTTGCCATTAACCCAAATGCTGTGTCTGAGCTGAGACCTGGGCCTGGAGTGGTCAGCAGCGGAGACAGAGTGTGTGTGTGGGGCAGCTGCAGGAGACAGGCGGGGCAGGGGCGGTCAGTGGGGCAAGGTGCACACCATCCTGTGGGTGCCCCGCTCTGGCTGCTGCTGCCCGTCCACTAGGAGCCCGAGGGCATGGGATGAGAGTGGAGAACACACAGTCACAGACACCGCGGTGGTGCTTCTGGATTATGGGAGTCACGCTCAACCCCACGCAGATGGACGAGACCTACAGCAAACCACACTTAGAGAAGAATAAAGCTCAAGCATTGGTCCAAGGAGACTTAAAGTAACATGACTAAACTAATACCAGTTAGTATCAAATCAGAGAAAAACAAATCCTTTCAATCACCTGATTAAAGCAGCATAATTTTAATAGTAAAACCCAATAATCAGAGAGGAAACTACAGACCAATCTTACTGACAGAGATGAAAGGATCCTAAGAATTAACCAACAAGTACAGCACAATTGCAAAAGATGAACACCACGTAACTCCCTAAAGCACTTGGTGCTGGGGTGCGTGTTCCTTACTGGAACGCATTACGTCATCAGCTTCAAGGAGCAAACCCATGAATCGCAGAAGTAGATAGTTTTCTAAAGGCCACTTGAGAGATTCAATTGCCAGTCATAATGAAAGTCTAAATAAACCAGGGAGTGTTTGGGGTCCCCTAGGCGCCCTGGTCCTATGATAGCCCACCTATTGAGGGTGCCCCAGGAGGACTTCCTAATGGGGTGCCACTTTGACAAACTTCCAGATCATCAGCTTGGAGGGTAGGAAACTGTCAGGGTTTTGACACAGGCCGAAAGGACAGGATCGTACGCTTCTAGGGGAGTACCATGTCACAGGCAGGGCACGCCTGTGGAAGCACAGGACCTCAGCCCAGGAGGATCCTAGCATGGTCTGAAGAGTGCTGCTGCCATCCTAGCGTTCTTTTAAACAAGGCAGCCTGCACTTCTGTACTGCACTGAGCTCTCCAGATCCTGCCCCGGTAGGGGTTGGGGAGATGGCTCTGTGGAATAAACACTTCCCTGGTAAGTGTAAGGGTCTGAGTTCAATCCCAAGCTCCACCAAAAAAAAAAAAAAAAAAAAAAAAAAAAGTACAACACAGATCCTGCCCCGGTCCTGAGCACAGGCTGGCACTGACCATTCTGCTGCCCAGCACAGATAAGCTCTGATACACTGCACGACCCTCCATGGGGATATGCATTTGTTATTGGTCACACCCAAGAATGAGGCCACCTGTTGAGGACGGGCCTCTACATTTAGCATGTTTTGGTGTTGTCGTCGTTCTTAGGCCTTCTTAGACTAATGCCTTTAACTTCACAAGTACAATTACAAAGATAGTTTCAATACATACATATACATATATGTCATTCAACCTTCAAGCAGGAGGACATCATCAGTGCACTAGGACAGGAACACTGCCTAGGCCACTGGGCTTGGTGAGCGAGCCACTCGCAGAAGGACAACACTGCTGTGCTTTGGATCTGCAGTGCCCCTGACTCTCACATGGGGAAGGTACTGGGAGGCACTGTGCGCTTCTGTGGTCTTGTGCGTGGATGAGCTTGTGGCTGGTGGTGCCGTGGTAGCGGCTGGTGGTCCTCAGTGTGGCCAGAAGATGTGGTCTCATCCCTGCCCCTCCCTACCTCTCTGGTCTAGGCTGCCCCACGAGCAGCTGCCCCCTCCCTGCCCTCCATGGCCTTTCACCCTGGAGCAGCTGACCCAGGACTGAGTGCACTGGACTCCTCTCCGCAGAGGCTCATCATCTGGTATTTTGTCTTCATGCAGGAGAGCAATGCAAGCACTTTGGTTATGCAGAGGTGGAGAATCTACAGGGACTGAATTAAGAGAAAAGAGTGGCGCGGTGGCTGCAGGGAGGGGCTGGGAAAAGCACTGAGAACAAAGCTCTGCACTGCTATGGCTCTGTGGGGTGGGGTTTCAGTTTTGCAAACTGAAAAAAGTTCTGAAGATTGGTTTTCAACAACAGGAATATACATGGCAATTTTATTTTATTCACTTATTTTTTGGCAGAACCAGGGATTAAACTCAGTCCCTTGTGCTTGCCAGGGAAGCGCTTATTCTATTGAGTCATCTCTCCAGCCCCACATGACAACTTTAAACTGTGCATTCATTTATTTTATTTTAGTGTTACAGTGCTGAGGACTGAAGGAGGGCCCCTGTACACTGAACCTGTGTTCTAACACTGAATCAAACCCCCAGCCCTAAACTGCACATTTAATCTTAAATTTTACTTTAATCCTTTATTTATTTATTTGGTACAGGGTCTCATTATGCTCAGACTCACAGTGCTCCTCCTGTCTCAGCCTCCCCAGCGCTGGGATTACAGGCATGCACCACCATGCCCAATTTCAGATCCAGCAGCGTGTATCCGCGGTGCCAGGACCAGCATAATATGCAGTACCAGGGATCGAACCCAGGTCCTTGTGCTTGCCAGGCAGGTGCTTAGACTGCTGAGCTATCTCTCCAGCCCCAACTATACATTTTAAAGTGATTTAAGATGTCAAATTTTGTATTATGTGTATTCCACCACAATAATTTTTTGAAATAGAGAAGCTGGGCACACCAAAGCACACCTGTAAATCTCAGCCACTGGGAAGAGGTCAAAAGTTTGATCCTGGGCCAGGGAGATGGCTCAGTGGAATAAGCACTTCCCTGGCAAGCCCAAGGGCCTGAGTTCAATCCCCAGTTCCGCCAAAAAGAAAAAGTTTGATCCCAGTGTAGGCAACTTAGAGAGACCTTGTCTCAAAAAGTTCAAGGAGTTTTTTTGTTTTTTGTTTTTCTTTTTTTGGCTGCCTTAGGCTGCCTTAAAGGCAGATGGAGGTGGGGATCAAACCTTGGTATCCTGCGCCTGACTAGATTTGCATGGGCAGCTGCTTAAATAATTGAGCTACCCAGCAGGCCCCTCAAAAAGTTCAAAAAGGGATGAGGATGTAGCTCATGTGAAAGCCCTGTTGCAATCCCCAGGACCACGGGAGAGCGAGAGAAGGAGGGAGAAGAGCTGGTCTGGAAGTCCACATATAGGCCCATGTCCTCCTCCGTGGTGGAAGAGACTTGTGACAGGTTTGGCATATTTCAAGGGCATGGGCACAATGGCATCTTTCTGCCTCAGGAACAACACTTCATATTTTGGCTTTTTCTGCGTGTTTCTCTTATTCTGATAAAGTGTTATTAGTGTGCAGGCATATGAGTGTGCATGCTGGGACTGAACACAGGGCCTTGGCCCTGAGAGTGAGGATGCAGAGAGAGAAGGGAGGAGCCGGCTGGGACAAGAGCCTTCCAGGCCCTGCTGGAGCAGCCGCCTCTCCCGGCCCCGCCCTTCCTCCCAACAGTATGTTCAGCTCTGAACTCACCCGGATTAGCCCACCGCTGAGAAAGTCACTGTCCCCAAACCCTTCATGTGTTCTGAGAACTCTGGGGAGCATTTTAGATCTAAACCATAACACAAGGTGTCACTAAATCATTAGATTGCCCAGGGTGGGCTGGAACTCAAAATTTTCCTGCCTCAGCCTCCCACAGTGCTAGTGCTAGGTTTTGAAGTGGTGTGGCAGAGCAGAAAAGGATGGGAAAGGCCTTTATTGCCATTGAGCACAGACAGGTGGGCACAGTGAGATGGGAGGATCCACTCCTGAGACAAAGAAAGCTGAGACTTCCCGGACTTTTGCTGGGGGCGGAGCTTGAGGGGTGTGTTCAGGGACACAGGAGGAGCTGACTGGGGGCTCCCTGTGTGCTGGGAAAGGTGAAAGGAAGGGCTGGACTGGGGAAGGAGGAGGAAGTGGTCACTGGGAAGACAGGCTGCTGTTCTGGGATTCAGCCATGTTGGATCAGGGCCGGACAACTGAGCAGTCTGTACTTGGGCCTGAACCTGTCGGCCCTGGATCACAGGTGTGTCCCACCACCTTCAGCTGTGTCCTACACTGGCTTCAAATGTGGTCTTGAGAGCCACATTGCATAAGACACTGGCCTGCGGTCTGGCTTCATTCATTTTCTGCCTTCTCTGGAGCGGATGCTCTGAGAGAGACAGTGCCTCATGGGACCTGTGGCGAGCGCTAGAAGGCAGGCACCAGCACAGCAGCTGCAAAGCTGTGCCACTTACCCTGGAGGTCCCTGCCCCATGCCTGCCTGAGAAAAGGCTGCGCTCAGCCTTGAGGCTACCTGCCTGCATTCCAGCTGTCTGGGAGGCCAAGGCAGGAGGATCACAAGTTCAAGGCCAGCCAGGCATCCTTAGTAAGCTCCTGTCTCAAAGTAAGAATTTTAAAAAGGAGGGGTAGGGCCAGGGAGATGGCTCAGTAGAACAAGCGCTTGCCTGGCAAGCACAAGGGCCTGAGTTCAATCCCTGGTACTGCAAAACAAACAAACAAAAAAAGGCGGGGAGTGTGTCCTGGCAGAGCAAGTGCCAGGAGGCCCTGGGTTCGATTCCCAGTACAAATAGGAAAAGACAGCAAACCCTGGGTGCCCTGGTCCTGTGAGGTGGGCTTGCTCCCTCCGTGCCCCTAGACTTGCTCTGACCTCTCTCTGTGGCACCGAGAAGGCTGCTTACAGCTCTGAAGCTGAGCAAACCAGTTGTTACTGCTGCTCTTTGGTGCTGAGAGTGATCCCAGGGCCTCTTGGAGCTAGATGGGTGCTCTCCATTGAAGGACACCAGCCTTTTTGTTTGGCTTTGCAGTTTGAGATAGGGTGTCCCTCTGTAGCCCAGGCTGGCCTTGAACTCACTGTGTAGCCTTCAGCCTAAGCCTCCTGAGTGCTGGGACTATAGGCATGCACCATCATGCCTGGGAATGTGTCAAAATTTTAAATTTTTTTCAAAGGTTGGGGATATGGCTCATGGGAAAGGAGGCAGTAGATGGCAGCACTTCTATTTAATGCACTGTCCTGGGCTCTGGGATCTTATTTCTAGTATCATTATAATCCTGTGAAGAACTCTTACCCCCATTCTTAGATACCAAGGCTCAGAAATGTCAAAGTCCTACGCAAATTGACATTGCCTTTATAAAACACCCCTGAGGGCTCAGTAGATTAAAGCACCCAAGGGCTGGGGATTTGATCCCAGGGCCTGCCATGCTGGTCCCGCCCCCGGGGCACGCTGAGACAGCAATTGAGACTGGGCATGGTGACGTGCACCTGTAATCCCAGCTCTTGAGAGGCTATAAACAGGCAGATCACTACAAGTCCAATCTAGTAGTGAAACCTTGAACACCCTGTAGACCCTTCCCTAAAATACAAAACAAAACAAAACAAAACACCCCTGACAGGAGTGGCTGGTCCTGGAGCGGCCAGCACACCAGGGCTCCCTGGGGTCTTTCTGGGCAGGCTGAGGCTACATGCATGAGTCCTGATGTGGTGCCTGGTCACTGTGGCCTTCTGTGAGAGCTGGTTTATGGATGTCACCCACCATGCACTCGGCATGGCCTGGCTATGCTGTTGGGGCAGGGCTCTTGGTCTCACATTGGAGGGTCCAGGCTCACCACGAAATGTGACCTGGAATTTGTGATGATGGCTCGAGGCCTTGGTGCCATGGCCAGGGCCTGCTGCACAAAGTGCAAGGACAATGCAATCAGAGAGGCTGTACCACACGGATGGCCCAGCAGCCACCCCAGGGCTGCTTGCCACTCTGGGGACAGCAGCCTGGCATGCTGTGGAGTTGCTGCTGAGGGCTGATGGCGGCTCACCTGCTGTATGATCTTCGGTGTCTTAATTCTTCGACCTTGGCTGAACTAACATCCATCTTGAAATTGTGCCAGGATTGATGGGAACAGAGGCTGTGGAGGGTAAAGGAGTCAAGCCAACAAGCTCTCCAAGGAGGTGGTTTTATTTTCAGAATTCCTTGGCTTTCACTTGGTGCCCTCACAGAGCCACGGTTAGCATCTCCAGGTGCTCCTGGGGGAGCCCATTTTCCACCCAGATATGTGGTGTAGGTGACTAATTCTCACTGCCTCTGCCCCCAGGCCCCTCCTCGCCCTCCAAGCCTGCTCTATCTCCAGGATGGGGAAAGGGAGTCCCCTGAAATCAGAGTCAAGCCTGGGAAGGACGGTTTTTGTGGCTTTTCCAACAGAGGACAGCAGTCCCAGACTTGGGTAGATCAAAAGCAAGGGGTACACTGCTCTGGGCTCTTGGAGTCCATGCAAGGCCTCCTGGACTCCACAGGGCAGGCAGGTGGAGTCACTACGGACACCAAGCCACCTAAATACTTCAGGGATGTAACTGCATTCTGTGCTGTTACCATAAATTACCCTTACCTAACCTTTGATAACCACCAGAAAGAAAATCATTATCTCCTTCATTAAATTTAAAATTTGGGGCCATCTTTCTGATAAATTTTCTTAAGAGAAAAATGCACACACAGCTATATTTTGGAAACACTTTTACCTAAGACAATAGGATCTATCATGGTCATATTCATTCATTCTTTTTTTGTACTGGGGATCGAACTCAGGACCTTGGGCTTGCCAGGCACTGGGCTATCTCCGGGCCCTGTTGTTTTTGAGACAGGACTTGCCATGTGGCTCAGGTTGGCCTTGAGGTCTACCTCGCGTAAGCTGGCACAGTCCCCTTGCCTCAGCCTCCTAGCGCTGGTATTACAGGTAGGAGCAACCATACCAGGCTGACTGGCTTACCTGATCCAGTGTATTTCTCCTTCTTCTTCTGACTATGGTGACGCTCTCCAGCTGGGTGACACCTTGTGCACTGTGCACAGCCTGCTTAGTGCAGGCCCGAAGGTGGTGACCCACATTTTAATCAAGCGCCTTACCCTTTAGTTCCTAAAGCAGAGCTGAGGACAACCAGAGTCTGACAGGAAATTCTGCAGTTCACTCTTCACTGAGTTCCTGGCCGTGGAGCTGTTCCTGGTGGCTCTCAGGTTTGGGCAGGATCGATCTTGGATCGGCAGAACCCAGATCTGAGCAGCATTGATACCCTGCAGAGCGCGCGGAGGGGAAGGGCAAGGCTGCTCCCGCGTCGCGCGCTGGTGTTCGGAGGTGAGAATCGGAGGTCGCCAGGGTGATACAGCCAGACACCAGGCGAAACCTGGAGCTGCGTGACGGCCACCACGTCTGTCATTTGCTCCTTTGCTTTCCCTCCCGCTCGCCAACACCTCAGCTCAGGCGTAGAGAAGGAAATACTCACTGAGAGCGCCCCTTACAGACCGCCAGTTACTGATGCATGGCGCGTGCAGACAGGGTCACGCACGCACGCACGCACGCAGGCGCATGCCACCTCCTTGGCCTGCAGGAAACCGAAACTGTGTGATCGCTGGAAGAGGCTCCTCAGCAGCCCGGCTCATCTTGGGAACGGCCGGGGCAGCCGCGCTCTGAGCTGGTGCTGTGCTCTGCCTGGGCGGGAGCTCTGTGGGCCTCCTCTGCGGGCCTCCTCCACGGGCCTCCTCCGCAGGTCCCTGCTGGCCGCCCCCTCCTGCAGCCTCGCCTCTGCTCCTCCACCCTGCTGCCTGCGGTCAGCTTGGATGCCTGCTCTTCTCCGGCTGCTGGGACCTTTCCTCGCCAAGACCCACACCGGCCAGCCGGTCCTGCCTGCGTATGTGCACCTCAACTCCGCTGGGCTGGGAGCACCCTGCCCTTTTCTGTCCGTAGTTGCTTTTATTGTAACAAATTTGTCGTGGTTGTGCTCAGCTGATAGGTGTGCTTCTTAGGGAGCCCTTGTTTCTAGTCTCATCTCTGGCGCTTTAAGCACTTGGGTGTCAAAGTGGGGAGGACAGCTTCTTGCTAAGAATATGTTCTGGGTAGCAATTTCTCAACCTGAAAATGAGTAGGGAGATAGCAAGGCTGTTGCAGGGACTGGTTGGACTGAACTCTATTCAACTGTGGCTGCTTTCACTTAGTTTTCACAGTATTGTGGCTAACTGAAAACAAGGAAGAGGGCATTTGTGGTGTGTACACTCAAAACATCCCTTTTGTTCTGTTATCACAATCCAAGTTTATCTCTTCCCAGGCCAGCCCTGCCCTGCCCAACCCAGCTCTGTTTTATGCTCTCTCTCCCACTTTCTGTTTCTCTTCAGCAGATACTTTTTTTTTTTTTTTTTTTGACAGAACTGGGGATTGAACTCAGGCCCTTGCGCTTGCCAGGGAAGTGCTCATTCCACTGAGCCATCTCTCCGGTCCCCGTCTGCAGCAGTTATTTTCACCAGATTTTAGTTTGTCTTGAGACAAGTTGTCTCTATACACTTCATACTGGCCTTGAACTAACTGGATGTAGCCCAGACTAACTTCAAACTTGTAGCCATCCTCCTGCCTCAGCCTCCTGAGTGCTGGCATGACTGCTGTGCATCACTGCCCCTGGCAATTTACCTCATTTTTGTTCTTTATCATTAGAGTTCTTTAAAATAAACTTCACCACACTTCCACTTGGCCTTGGAAGGGACAAATGTAGAACATCACTTCACGATCACTTGGCCTCTACAGTTCCCTTTAACCCCTTCAAGCAACCCAAGAAACCAAACAGAAAATTATGTAGAAGACAGAAACGCTGCGTGTTCCGCTGTGCTGAGCCGTGCAGTCTGTGCTGAGCATACAGCCAGCTGGTCGAGAGCAGGTTATTTTAGAATTGGCCCCTCAGGGGGCCAGTGAGTCCCCTGAGCGTGGGGACAGGGAGCTAAGTCCCCAGTTCCTGCTGTACTGTTGCCCTTGGTTTACCGGAGCGTGACACAGTGGCTGAAAACACTGTTAGCTAGAATTTTAGCTTTTTGGGGGTGAAGCATAGATGAAAGCATTCTTGAAATCACCATGTGACAGTTTGTGTAGTCGCAGGACATAGTGGGAGGCTCTGTCCCAGAGCCTGGGGCTGGCATCCAGCCGGGGCAGCGCCCACTGGCAGATGACCTGCCCCCCTCCTGCACGGCTCCTCACAGCCCTCTCTGTACTGAGAAACACACACAAAATGGCCAGCAGCTGAGCCAGGAAAAGTGCTCAGAGGGGACTCTGAGGGTCTAGCTAGGTGGCAGTAATAATAAATATCTTGGCTAGGCATGGTAGCACACACCTGTTATCCCAGTGCTAGCAAGACTGAGGGAGGAAGAGCTCTGTGAGTTTGAGGCCAGCCTGAGCTACAAAGTGAGTTGAAGGCCAGCTTGATCTACATGGTAAGTCCTGCCTCAAAAAAAACAGGGAAAAAAAGGCAGTCCCCCTAAGCCTCCACATCAACCGTAGTATGTTCAAAGGAGCATGAAGAACTGAGAGAACTCTTACCCAGAGCAATTCTACTTTCAGAAAACGGGCTGGGGATATAAAGCTGTATCTGGTCTGGTGCAGAATCTTTCTCACAAGCATACTGAGAAAGCACAGGGAAGCAAGGGTCTGTCCTTTTCTTCCTTAAAGGGGTCTCCCTAGGCAGGGCAGGCTGGCTTTGAACCCCGCATAGCCCAGGCTGGGGCTCCGCTCCATGGAGGGCAGAGCCCCACATTAGTCGAGGTCTGAGCTCGACTTCTGGAGAATCCACATTCAGCCTACACCCTCTTGGTGACTGCCTATTGTCGGCACCTCTCCTCTTAGGTCTACAGGCCAAGGAGCAGACCAGACCTGTGTGGGGCTCTGCTTTTTGCTTTGGGATGTGACATTCCATTCTGCGTATGTCCTGCAGCTGCCAGGTTAGACTCAGTCTCCAGCCCTGCAACTTGACCACTTCTCACACTGGAACTGCATCGGCCCTGGACACTGCCACAGCAGCAGAAGCTGAGGCAGACAGCCCTCCCTTCAGGGGCAGCAGTCGCAATTCTAGCCATTCCCCACTATCCCAGTGCATCTCTAACCACTGGGGGCAAAGCCCTTCGCACAGGGGAGTGGCTGCCCCAGGATGGCTCCCAGGGCTGGTGAGCAAGGGTCACAGTCCCAGGAATGCAAGTCAGATGGCAGAAACCAGGAATGTGCTACAGTACTGAAATGAGGCACAAAAGACAAAGGGGGGGGGGAAGGTGGATAGGGAAGGTCCAAGAAAGGGGGTACAGTGGGACAAAATCAAAACGGGACAGAACTCCTTCACAGTTCAGCTGTTTGTCAAACAGCTGAAGGGAAGGGCAAAGTGTGGGATTGGTTCTATTTTGTTATATATCTGACTGTACCACACACAGCATACCTGTGTAGCAACCTACCTGCTGCTCTAGCGTTCAGACTTTCAGCCCAGGGCCGGGTCTCACACCCGCCTGTTGTGCACAGTGCTGCGTGTTGTGCCTACAGAGCCCCGGGTTTCCGCTGTGCTGACGTTCTGCTGACTGTCCTGTGCTGCACAGTGCTGCGGCTCTGTCTTCAGTCACACATTATAGCGCTGACCAGTCAGGTCAGGTCTCCTCTCGCCCCTTCTTGCTCGGAGTATTGCAAGGTGTGCTCTGCGCACACCCTGCATGAGCGACCAGCTCACTGAGGGCCCCAGCCGTGGGCGTTATGTGTGAAATGTCTGACGTAAATAGCTCGACTGGCCTTCTCTGAAAAGGGAGGCCACAGAGTCTTCTGCACAGGGCCCTGACTTCTTAGGGCCAGGAGGAGCCGGTGGAGCCCAGGCAGTGAGGCGTTTGGTTGTTTTTATTTATTATTATTTTTTTAAATGAATTTAGGCCAGGGTGTATAGGGTGCATAGGTCTCACTACGAAGATTGGATTGAAGATTGGATTTGTAGTGATTCTCCTGTTTCCAGCCTTCCAAGTGCTGGATTACAAGCATGCACGGCCACACCCAGCCTCAATTGCCATCTCCTGATGGTTCTCCAGGGTGGGGCCGACAGCATGTGTCGAACCCCAGCCACTGTGCTCTGCCAAAGCAGGCACTTTTGTCCTTTGAACTATCTGGCAGGCCTTGTTTTTTTTTTTTTTTTTTTTTGTCTTTTTGAGACAGAGTCTCACTATGCAGTTCAGGCTGGCCTTAAGCTCACTTTGTAGCTCAGGCTGGTCTCAAACTCACAACAATCCTCCTGCCTCAGCCTCCCGAGTGCTGGGATTACAGGCCTGTGCCACCACGCCTGGCCTTGTTGTTTTGTCTTAAGCACCGACAATTTATAGGAACCCGGGGCAGAGAGCAGCCTTGCTTTGTGCAGTGACTTCAGGAGCCGGAGGAGCACAGGTCCACACCCAGGGTGACAGCACTCAGCCAGGGCTGGAGCTACAGGGCCGCACCAGGTGGTTCATCCTCCATTCTGTCCTTCTTTCTACCTAAGGGGCACAGCTGGACATGTCAGATGTCCCCAGGGAGTGGGCAGGGCAGCTCACTGGCTGACAGCACTGGCCACCACCTGGAAGCCTCAGGCCTGGGGGCTGGCACCTCAGCTGAACTGGGCTGGGATGGAGCCCTGGGCATGGCAGCAGCTGCTTAGGGTTCTGGGGTTTCGGCTGCAGGCTCCAGGTCAGGGCCCAATGCCTGGCATGAGCAGGGCTGCGCTCTGGCTGTGTATTTGTTGCACAGCAGATGAAGGTTTTTACCCTTCCAGCTTGTCAAGGTGGTGCTCAGCCGTGACCCCACACGCAAAAGGCTGAGGCAGGAGCATCGCTGCTAGTGTGAGGCCAGCCTGGACTATACAGTAAATTCAAGGCCAGCCTGGACTATAGAATGAGTTTCTAGCCTGAGCTACAGAGACCCTGTCTCAAAAGACAAAAAAAAAAAAAAAAAAAAAAAAAAAAAAAAAAAAATCAAATCAAGACAGTGGCGCTAAATGCAAAGATAAATGAGATTTGTGCTTTTCAGGGGAGGCCAGACCTCTAAAAGCCTATTTAAGCTTAGAGCATAAAGGCTGCCCTGCAGGTCTGGTTCAGGAAATGTCACAACATGGAGTGGGCTCCCTCCCACTGCCTGCGCCCAGCATGGGTGTCCCATGTGGATTCCCGGCAACAGCAAGGGCAGTCGCACCTGTCTGGGACGGCTCTGGGATGTCCTTCTGTGAGGGGCCAGGGGAGGTCACACAGACATCCCCGCAAGCCTTGCACCTTCCCAAGCCCCAGGCGGCTGGGTCTTGAGTGAAGGGCCTCAGTTAGCTGCCACCCAACCTCATCCTGTCAGGTGTCTCAGTGGAGTCCCCTCCGAAAAAAGGAAGCCGGGTGTGGTGGCACAGGCCTGTAATCCCAGCACTGGGGAGGCTGAGGCAGGAGGATTGTTGTGAGTTCGAGACCAGCCTGAGCTACAAAGTGAGCTTCAGGCCAGCCTGAACTGCATAGTGAGACCCTGTCTCAGAAAGACAAAAATAAAAATGAAAAAAAAAAAAAGGAAAGAGGAAAAAGGAAACTTACTTTTCCAAACAGCTGACAGTTTGTGGAAAGAAAAGCGATGCCTGATGCCTGTACCTCACAATTGCTGCGCAGTTGTGGGTGTTCGATGTGGGTGTTGTTTGAATGAGTAATAAAGATGTGTAATTCCTGCAGTGTGCACTCGCTCATAGAACCAATGCCTCTTGCCTTCATGGCAGTGAGCCACTAGATGTGCCATGGCCAACAGATTCACGGTTTCCATTCTACTGGGTGCAATGCCAATGAGACTGGATTTTTCAGTCAATTCAGAGAAATTTTTCAGCGAGGAAGCCACAGTGACTGAAACCTAACAAAATTCCCACAGTAACCCTTTTCAAGTATATTTTAGTTAATTAGCTACTGTTTCAGCCCTGGGGACAGAAGCAGGCCTGGGGCTGCTGGGCCAGCGCTGCTCCTGAGCTCCACGCCCTGCATGATCCTGGAGACCTATGCCACCCCGAGTTGCCCTGTGCCGCACCAGGCAGCAGACCTTTCTTTGCACCAGGAATACCCAGCACCTCTGTGTGCACTGATTTCAAATACTGTCAGGCCTGTGTCTGCAAGCCGGGTGCTGCCCACTGAGCCACACCTCCAGCCCTCTCTGCTTCCGTGCCCGGCTGCTTGGTTCTCCCCTGAGTGAACATCTGTGGCCCTTGTCTTCTGTCCTGACCTCCTCCCCTTATCACAGTGCCCTCCGGCTCCACCTGTGTTGCTGCAGCTGACAGAATCTCATTCCATTTAGGACTGAGGAAACACTCCTGTGTAGGCAGACCACGTTCTCTTTATTGATGGCTACCAGGCTCCTCATACAGACCCTTTCACTTCAAACATGCCGACCTTGTCATTCTTGTTACTTTGAAACAGTTCTGGAAGGTCTCTTTCCTGTGTGTCTTTAGTTACTTGTGTTGCTGTAGTTGCTTTTATTTCCTGAATTGATTGAAATTTTGAGTTAAGGGAGAGCTGGGTGTCACAGTCCCAGGCCTAGTGGCCACTGTCGATGAGGATGCAGTGTCAGGGTCCCATAAGCCTGCCCCTCTAGGTGGCAGCACAGTTTGCAAAGACAGCCAGGCAAGAAGAGCCCAGAACTCTCCAGCCCGCATCAGAACAGCCACGCTTCCGTATAAGGAGAGCACCGGGAGGGTTTCACGCAAATGTGTCTCATTATAAGAATCTTTGAAAATTTAAACATCCCCTGTACATTTCAATCCCACCTTCTACGAGGAACTCAAACAATTTAATAGCAAAAGAATAATTCAATTTAAAAATGGGCAAAAGACCTGAATAGATACTGCTCTGAATAGATACTGCTCAAAAGAAGATAAATGGGCGGCATGTGTGTGAAGGATTCTTGACACCACTAATGACCAGGGAAGCGCAAATCAAAGCACAATAAGTGATGCCTCACCTCAGCTGGAATGGCTGCCACCCCAAACAAACGCTGGGTGGACTGCACCTCAGTGTCAGAGCACAGGCTTGGGTGCATGCCCACCCTCAGTGCCTGCACCACAATTTTAACATGGCAGAGGAGGGTGGGGAGCAGCAGGCGTGGGCCCCAGGTGCGTGCCCCATGGGCAGGGATGTAAGTTCATGCAGCCTTTAGCCTGACCTGCGTGGAGTTTCCTCAAAAACTAGAAACGGGGCCAGGGAGATGGCTCAGTAGAATAAGCACTTCCCTGGCAAGTGCAAGGGTCTAGTTCAATCCCTGGTTCTGCCAAAAAAAAAAAAAAAAAAAAAGCCCTGAGCTCTTAGCCGGGCGTGGTGGCGCATGCCTGTAATCCCAGCACTAGGGAGGCTGAGGCAGGAGGATTGTTGTGAGTTCGAGACCAGCCTGAGCTACAAAGTGAGCTTAAGGCCAGCCTGAACTGCACAGTGAGACCCTGTCTCAAAAAAGACAA
>PVKA01015468.1:35435-50092 GCA_004027165.1 Ctenomys sociabilis | reverse complement strand
GAAACACTCGATCTCCTGGAAGAGAAAGTAGGAGGAACTCTTGAAGACATAGGGGTGGGTACAGAATTCATGAACAAACATATATTCGCACGGGAAGCTCTTGAAAGAATCAACAAATGGGATCAACTTTTCCTAAAGAGCTTCTGCATGTCAAAAGAAATTGTCAACAGAGTGAAAAGACAACCCACAAACTTTGAAAAGATCCTAACTAATAAGCAATCAGACAGAGGTCTACTGTCTAAAATTTATAAAGAACTAAGATATAACAGGGCCCTCAAATTTAAAGACCCAATTCAGAAATGGGCATCTGAGATGAATACACACTTCTCAGAGGACGAAATTAAAGAAGTGAACAAATATATGAAAAAATGCTCCACATCGCTAGCCATTCGTGAAATGCAAATATTCTTATTTTTAAAGTATTTTTATATTTTTTCATTTTGTTTTCTTCACATTCTGTAGGGAATTAAAGTTTAACATATCAATACTTGATGGAAAAATACCTGTTCCATGTTATGTCTAAGATGTTTTCTATACAGACAGATAGTGACGTTAAGCTCAATTACCTGTTACAGGGTAATAATATTCTTAAGTTTCTCTTCTGGAATGTTAACAACTAAAGTTTGCAGACCAAACATTATATAAAAAGAAGGTCTAGAAGGACAGCCAACATTTTGACTCTAGCCTTTCAAGGTCAGCGAAGACTCGTGATACAAGAAAACCTGTACTATAACATCCTGTAACTCAGTTGTGTCCCAAATTTTTCTGATCAAGGATATTATGAGGTCACAGAGGAAATTGATGGAAGCCTTCATATATAAGTGGATGCAACTTGAATGAATACTTGTAAATCAAATTAATCAGAATCACATGAAATATATTGTATTCTGTCTATAGTGTAAGAACTCAAAATAAATAAAAACTGAAATGTATGATACAGTTAAATGTAAACTGAGAACTTAAGGATTAAACAACATAGAGAGAGGAATTAGAAAAGTAAGGAAAAATAGCAGGAGCAAAACATACGTTTATATAAAGTAGATTGTTAAGACAATGGTCTTAAGAATCTCCATCAGTTTTTTTTCCCAAATATCAGTTAATGGGTAGAATTCTCACCATGACTAACTATATATGCTGATATCTGTGAACTAAGGAACTACTCTGAGGATAAAAATGTTCAATACTAAAGTCATGCTTGAAATACCTGTCATTTTGGTCTTCTAAAAGCATACTGTTTCTAAGGTCATATCAATTGTTGCTACAGTCTCATTAACATGACTGTTTGTAGAAAAAGTAGAGGTAATAAAATAGACAAAAAAGCAATAGGCGTGTCCTACTACAATGTTGTATATGGTTTGATTTTTAAATTTCTGTGCAAAATAATGCAATTTTTTTTCAAATTCTATAGAGATTTGAAGCTTAGGATATCCATGGTTTGTTGAAAAATACCAGTTTCATGTTATGTCTATGGTGTTTGATATTCATACAGAATATCAAACTGCCTGTGTTACAGGGTATTAATATTAAACTTCTCTTCTGGATGTTTAAGAACTAAAATTTATAGGTCAAAAATTAGAGAAATAGAGGGCTACAAGAATAGACAGATTTTGGCCCTAACCCTTCAAGGTCACTGAGGACTCAAGACACAAGAGAACCTTGCTCTGACACCCTATAACTCAGGAGTGTATCAAATTTTCTGATCAAGGGGATTGTGGGGCCACGGAGAAAAGTGATTGATGATGTAGAGTGTGCCTCAGGAGAGTCACCTAGAAAGAAAACATTCTCTCAGTGTTTCATAGAAAGCAAATTGGTCAAGCAATGGCTATGCATCATCCAGATGACATTTACAAAGGATCTACAAACTGTTATACATGATTTCAGGGTAAATCCTGAGGGGATTTGCCTGACCTTGTCAGATACAAAAGTCTTGTTATATAGGTCTTGCTTTAACTTGATCTTATCCATCCAGCCCAAAGGTATGAAAATCATGCCGTATTAATCTGCTGGTCTGCAAAAGGCTAACGTCCAAAAATTCTGAGACTTGCCAGTTCTGCTGATAACTCACTACTATTATGGATTATTTAACTACTTTTGGTTATTTTGCTGAACTCAAGTACCTACAATCTGTAGACTGGCTTCAGTTCTGAAAACGTCCTTTACAGACTTCTAGTACAGCTTATCTAACTGCAGTGGAACACCTAAGTTTACCAAAAGAAAATGAAAAAGCCTCATTCCTGAGATGAGCATCCTTTCTGGTTAACGTTAGGTATCAGAAGCTAGGCAACCTAGTGTCATGTGGTACTACCTTCACAAAAGTGTAAATAAAAGATCATTTCGTTGTGGAAAAGAGAATACATACACACGAGAGTTATGATAGGTATACAGTTTTCTCTTAGTTCATTGAGAATAAAAATTTGTACTAATATTCTTCAAAAATAAATAAATAAATTAGGGCTCGAACTGTTATTTAGGTCACTGGTTAAGCAGGTGATTAGGATATATCCTGGGTTCCATTCCTGCCACCCACAAAGGAAGAATAAGTATAAGATAGTAAAAACGTACTCCTCAGCAGACAGAAAGAAAAGGGGCTATACTAATGGCAACATCACCCACAGCAGGGATTCCACCACTAGCGTAGGGGGTCACCACAGTGACAAATGCAGTCACTTCTATTTCTTTTATCTTATTTTATCTAAAGACAGTTCAGGAGAATAAATTTGGATATGGCCTTAGGAATTTCCAGGATTTCTGCAAAGAAGAGGAGCTAGCATTTTGTTTGAGCTCTCAAAATATGTACATGTCAGGCATGTCTCCAGGTGCAATACTAGAGTTTAAGGCCTCTCATGCGCATTTTAGAGCTCACTTCTGGACCTGCGCGGAACTGTATATGGATGTGAGGATCTGCTTTTCAAACTCTGCTGCGACCAACCCATCCCAGGTCTGAGTTCACTGCAGTGACTTCAGGGAAGTTCCAATTTGGTGTTAATTAGTTCCTATCTAAGCTGTCGATCATGATGACTCAACCTGGGAATAACTATGCTTCTTTGCAAGTGCACTGTGGTCCCTCTGCAGAATGTGTCAGTGGTCATGATTGACAGGGTAATTAAAACTCCTCTTGTAGAGAACTCAGGGAATCTCAAGGCTTATAAGTGCTTTGGTTCCATATAATCACTGCTTAATTCTGGCTGCCGTTCTGTGACCTCTAGTGGCAGCACTTTGTGGTGAGTGTCTCTCTGGGGCTTAGAAAGTTGGGGAGAGCTTAACTAAAGAATAGTTGGAGATTATCTGAAGAGATAGGCAGAACACAAATTTTCCATTGTGCCTCATGACCGCCTCTCCTGATGTATAGAGCGATGTGTTAATAGGCTGATGGATAAATGTGATTCATGGCAGGCAACAAGGTCACGGGGACACACCTGAGTAGTGTGCACACTGAATCGTGGATACTCTGCTCTCCCTCACGGTTTTCCCTTAGGGTGGGTGCTGTCTATTGCCTGGATACTGAGAATCACCTCAGGATGTTGTCATGTTCTGTTGTATACAGTTTAGGAGGCATGTTCAGAATCCTCAGCTTTGCTCCTGGATCTATGCACACACTTGAACACACACACAGACACATACACACTGACCTCATGACCTTTACACACCAATTCAGAATGTGGAAGAAACTTGAGAAATTGGATGAGTGGATAATCATGGCTTGTAATACTGCACATTGTTCATCACTGAAGCACTATTTAAAAGTCAAGCTGAATAGATGTGTAGCCTTTGGAGCTACAAATAATTATTTTCCTATTCATGTGTCTGATGTTACCAAGGGGACTGAGATCCCCTGATTGTGTGTGGGTATTACTACCCCTCAGCCAAGAGTAAGTACACAATGTCACCCTTCGTGCTAGATTGGGTGCAAACCACCTGTGTGGTTTGCAGCAAAAAAAGCCATAATGCCCTTTTCTACATGATTCTAGACCAATACTTTGGGGCAAGAGAAATCTTCCCCTGGCAGTAGCAACTCCCACATTTTGGTCTATCTGCACAACTGTGCTGATTTTGCTCTGTGTGTGTGTGTGTGTGTGTGTGTGTGTGTGTGTGTGTGTGTGTGTGTGTGCACATGCAGAGTTAAGACAAAATCTTGCTATGTGGTTCAAGGTGACCTTAAACTTACTGGATATCCTAGGCTGGCCTCAAACTCTTTGTGGTGTTCCTGTCTCAACCTCCTGAGTTTGCACACCTGCACCACCACATTCATCTCTGAGTTTGATTTACATCTTCATGGCTTGAGAATTTCATGAAATGGATCTGAATTAATCCTCTCTGTGTGTCTTTGTGATATACACAGGGATCAAGACAGACACTGAATCTGATTACATTCACATTTTCATTTATTTAAGCATGGTAATGGTTTAAAATGTTTTTAGAAAAAAAAATCTCTTGTGTGCTTTTGAAAAGAATGTATGTTCTGCTATAGTTGGGTGCAACATTCTTCACTGCACATGGGGCCAAGCACAAGAAGAGACAAAGGGTGAACTGTATCAGAGAATATACTGTTCCCATGTTTGCAAAGAAACACACTGTGCTGTGATTATGCACAAAAGTGAGACCATACACACTCACAACAGATCGGATTTAGTTTGCATTCTACTATCCAGAGCAGCTGTGACATAAAACATAATCTCTGTACTGGTTTTCTTTTATTTTCATTTTAGTTTCTGTTTCTTATTTATATTTTCACTCAATATCTTTACTTGTATATATTTTATAAGTCATGAGCTGTGTTGTTTTAAGACATACAATATAAGAATTTCTTATATATGTAGACATCCACAGGACTATTGCCAGAAGTAAAATAATGAACATACACACTGTGCCTGTACCTTCTTTATGTATTTGTCACAGGGTTTCACTATACAGCTTGGACTCATAGTGAGCCTCCTGTTTCAGTCTCCCCAGTTCTGGGACTATCGGCATGTCTTGATGGCCAGCTCAGGATGCCTGAAGCAGGACCTCCACGGTAAATGGTACTGGGGATCAAACGCAAGTCTTTTCACTTTCCTAGGTAGGTGTTTGCCCGCTGAGCTGTCACTGCAGCCCTGGTAAATTTTCTTGTGTTCCTGGAAAAATTTCTCCTTTGCTATTTCCAGTTCATTCACTAGGCAAGTATTAACCTGCTTTGTGTTGAATAACACAGGTAAGTCTGCATTCTTATATCACAATTTTAATAAATCTATGCACAACTATTTTACATATAAAATGAGAAGACCATACTTTGGCAAAGAATATTCAATGTTAATTTATACAGGCATCCTTATAATTATCCCTAAAGCCCAAAAAATCAAAGATCATTTTTCAGTACTGATGACTAAATTCAAGACCTTATATGTGGAGCTATGGAATCCTGTACTCTATATACCTAATATTTTAGACGATTTATTTAAATTTATTTATTTTTATTTTGCTTCAACCTTTTGAGTATTTGGGATTACAGATGTGGTACTTTGCTCAGCTCAGAAAGTAATTTATTCATCCACTGATGTACACTCAGAATGGTTTATAATGGTTTATAATGGCAAAATGGGTTATTAAACAAACCTTTGTGACAGTGTTCTAATTTCATTGCCTTTCATCTTCATTCACGTGTTATAATTCTCTTTGTTTCTGAGTTATGTAACGTGGTGACTCTCAGTTTTGTTCTACTCCCTGCTGTGTTGTCCTGCTGTCAATGCCGTGTGACATGCAAAGATTTTCTTTTCTAGCAGTTTTATTGTCATGGGCTTACTAAACCATCTTGACCTCCAAATAGATCTTCTTTCATCTACATCACCAATATTTGACTTGACTTATAACTTTTTCAATTCTCATTTTCAGAGTTTTAGCATGACAGAGGTTCTCCATGGCACATGCAATATCCAAAGGCTTTGTGCCTCAAGACTGTCTCTGCTGTCAACTTGCTTTTGTGTGGAGAGAAATCCGCAGAGCACAATCCTGGGAGGTATGCAAACAGTAGACACCCAATCATGCAGAACCTTTTCCTCCAAAGCAAAACAAAGAGTAAAACAGACCTCCCAGGACAAAATTGCTAAGTTCAACTATTCCATCCATCACCATTTACTGAGTGATATCCAGGGGTACAGTTAATGTCTGTGCGTCATATTATTTTCTGATGAGTGAGAAATGATGACATACAAAGCTCACTAAGTTATTAAATCAGTTACCATATTCAACCGTTAGTACAGTATTTGACAAAGAGTCAATTCCCAGTAAATTTTCAGTTTTAATCAATATTTTTCTTATATCACAAGCTGTAGGTTATAGTGGACAATCTTTGTATATTTTTACTGTTGTCTTCTAAGATGAATACATAGTTCAGTCTGGGCTTAATTCACTAGCCCTCGCTGGCCTCAATCTTGTGGTGATCCTCCTGCCTCAGCATCTTGGGAATGGGGATTACAGGTAAGCAGCAGACATAACTGTGTTCTCCATTCTTGTTTCAGAGACCCTAGCACTGCCAGCCCATGGTGCTTTAGCAGGTCATTTTCACCAAGATCATTATGTCAATGTCTTGTTTTTGTTTTCTCTAGGATCTCAGCAATTCTTTCTTTCGAGTTCACTGCTGTCCACAGAGCTCATGTTGCTCTACTACAGAAAAGTCTCAGCTTATCAGGCAAGGTGGGTCCTGTTTCATTTATGCTGAGGAAGAACTAGTATTAGGAGAACATACATAGTTTACAATGTGCAAAGGTATGTGCAGCAATCGAGTTGGTGCTCTGTGTCCCAGAAGCCTGACCTCTAATATTCGGGCCCAGCTGTTTCCTTCAGCTCTTGTGACACACGTGTCCCTTAGTGTAACACGAACTAAGTAATTGACTTAAGTAAATCGTGGATCCCTTCAAAATCACTCTTTGCAAGCAAAAACTGAGAGTGTTGGTGAGAGATTATGCAATACTTGGAAGGGGTCTTATGAATAAGATCTACATCCCCATAAAGGGCTTGGAATATTCATTACTCACTTCTAGACTTTTTCCCTGTATTGTTAATATTTTCCCTTGATTAGAAAAACTAATACTTAAATATCATTGTCATCTAATTCCAACATCTGGACTCTCAAGGATCAATTTTCATTGGTTACTTTTTATCTTGAGTGTTTGGTACATTTGCCCATTTGCTTATCTACTTTGAAATTTTGCATTTTATCCTGACACATAAAAACTACTCTCTTATTTCTATCATAGGAACATAAAATTGTATGAATGTTGCTGTTTTAGCAGACAGATAACTCAAACTCCATAATGTAATTTGCAGTTGAGTAAATTTAGGCTTAAATATACAGACAGCTTGACAGCTGCCCTATGTATGTATATTCAGCATTAGCCATAAAATTGGACAAAAATTGTGCCTAATAATGGAGGTAACGATTTTAAAAATTACAGTCTTCTCCCTACTCTACAACCTTTACTACTGTCCTAAATTATTTCTTGTGTCTCTTTTCTTCTCCTTCTCCTCCTTTTCCTTCTTCTTCTCCTTCTCATTTTCTCTCTCCCTGTCCCATTCCCTACCCTTGTCCCTGTCCCTGTCCTTGTTTTTAAAAAGACAGCTAAAAGTTGTCTTCTTTCTTGATTGTTTCAGACAGAGTCTGTCTATGCAATCTCTGAGCTGGACCTTGAACTCTGTTCGTAGCCTTTGCTGGCCTTGAACACAAAATGATTCTTCTGCCTGAGGTTCCTAAATGCTGAAATCACAGCCATGTGCCACCATGTCATTCTTGTTTTTCTTTTGACTAACAGAGCTGCAGAGATCGTTTTTGGCTTGAGAAATTTTGCATGTGTTGACCATGGCCTGTCCTCAGGTTCAGAATTATTTTTGAAAATGTGAAGTCATCCTTCTTCCAACATCATTCTTCTTTCCCCAGCTGCTTCTTTTTAGTGACTAATTAATGAACCCTAGGAAACTTAACACGTAGTCATTTTATTTTATTTTTTTTTCTAGTCAGTGGCTCTATCATTTTTAAGGAGATGGCTCCAGGTGTACCATGATCAGAAAGTTCATTTTTCATTTTGCTTCACTTTGTGTTTTTTGGCATAGCATTTTTCTGTTTTTGTCACTGGTCCTTTATGCTTTATTGCCTCTTGATTTTGACCCATAGTTAGAGTTTCCTTTTTCCCCTAAACAAGAGAAAAAAATATGAATATTCTTCTGACATTAATAGTGTAATTCCATTTAACAATATATTCATTTCTCTGCTCTTTCCTGCTCCATTGCTCTGATTATGTCTGAGTTTAAGAGTGAACTATACAGACCCTGCTGTTCTGTATCTACTAACTCACAGCTATGAAATATGTCATGTATTTTTGCATTTACCTTTTGATAACTTGTGTGTTTGCTGATGAAAGTTTCTTGTGTTTATTTGGCTAACTGAATTTTTATCTAAAATGTGGAGAAGTGATAACTCTGATGTTTAGATACCCTACTCAAAATATAAAATCCCTTCTTATTTTAGGATGCACAGTATTTTGCCCAATCATTAAAATTATAAACTTGACAGATGAATATGATTTTCTGTTTCTTCATCTATCCTGAACATATTTGTGCATGCATATATGTATTTTGCATCTTTTATTCGGTTACATATTTAATTTTTGTAGTTGGGGATTAAATCCATGATTTCCTGCAAATCAATCAAGTGATCTATCATTGAGCTACTTCCCATCTTCAATGGCTACTGCCTTTTGTATGTTTATTTTCCAGCTTGCTACCCTCCTAAATTATTCTCTCATTTAAATTAGTTTAATATTAATTCTTGATGGAATGTTAATATGCTAACATGTTATTAGTGGATGTAATTTCATTTTTTAAAAAACATTATGCTTATTTCTTTAGTCCTGATGAAATTCTGTATAAATAAAGTGCTTGAATATGTGTTTCACTTTGCTATGTTTGCATATGTATCATACATATTTTGCATATGTATCATACATATTTTTATACCCTAAGGATATTCATATATTTCTACTTATTTTAGTGGTTTATAAAAATCATAGCATTGACATTTGCCTTATACTTTGTTAATTTTTAGTGCTGTATACTGTGTATAAGCCCTCTTACATACTGAATAAATGCTATATCATGGAACAATATCCACAGATTTCAAAGCCTTTGTAGAAAAAAAAATCATCACAGGAAATCTTAAAATCCCATAGTGAATTTAATCATAAAATTTGTAACTTTGAATTGTCTTTGTATTCTTATATCTCATGTGATCATAGCATATTATTTTCTTAATCTCATATTTCCACTATACATTTTCTGAGCCATGAGTTGTGTGAGAGTATCTTATATTTCTAAGAATAAGCAGTAAATATAGCCCTTCATTTATCACTGATTGTAAAATGTACACAGTTTGTAAGAAAGTGAGGAATGCATGAATAAAATTGTCTAAATATATGGCTATATTTGAGGGGTAGTATTATAAATGTGATATAAGAGACAAACTTTAATTCTTCTCTATGTGTCTTAATACTAATTTGCTACTTGTGCTGCACACATGTTATTTTTAAAATGTGAAACAATAAATTATTAGGAAAATAATAAAAGTTTCCATACATTGCCAAATACTAGCTAATAACTACAATCCCTGGTACATGTTCCTACAACTCCACTGATTTCCTTTAGTCATGGTTTATTTGTATTTTTTATCATATTTATGTGCGTTTCATTTACATTCGACATTGCAACCTAGGGAGAGTATCTCTGGTAAATTGTTCTGAGAGTCAACAACCTGTCTTCCAAATAATGAATGTTCAAGAAAAATTTTAGATAAGACATATAAAGCTTTACCTTGTGGGTTATACATAGAACATGACAGTGAATGATTTGGGGGATAGACTGAGTAATGAATTATCTATTGTGACTATGTGAGTTTGGAAATTCTGAGAAGTTATTTTCTGCTGACTGGTATAAACATCCTCCTATCAATATCATATTTATGCTGAGAAAGATAATTAATGGGGAGAAAGAATTCCCATCATAACTAGCACTGTTGAAAAAAGTCTACATTGAGTTATCACTCCATGTCTTTCTGAACAGCTGTGCTGAAAAATCTTTTCCTGTAATCCCGTGAGAATGACTCCTGGTGATTTCATCCTAAGGCTACTTTTCCTGACTCAGACTGGGATTGGAGTGGTGGCTAATATGTTCCTTTTCTCGCTCTATGCCCCCACATCCTGTACCAGCTGTACATTGGGGCCCATGCACCTTATTCTCACCCACATGGCGGTAGCCAACTTCTTGGTTCTCCTCTTCAAGGGGATTCCTTACACAATGTTAGTCTGGGGAATAACACCCATCCTGGGAAACATAGGATGCAAGCTTGTCTATTATATGCACAGAGTGGCCCGGGGACTTTCTCTCTGCACCACCTGCCTCCTGAGCAACTTTCAGGCCATCAGCATCAGCTCCAGACATGGAATGTGGATGAGGCCCAAATACCGAGCTTGGAAGAACACCAATCTCTCCTGTGTTCTGTGTTGGTTCATCAACTTGTTGGTAAATACCTTTATTCCTATACATATTGAGGGTCTTCAGCACATTGGTAATTCTACCAAAATAAAAAGCTACGGGATATGCTCTTCTAAAATTCTGAGAACAACTGATGCAAAATTACCAATTATACTGTTATTGTCAGATGTTTTATTCCTAGTATTCATGGCCCGCGCAAGTGTTTACATGGTTGTTCTCTTATATAGACATCACCAGAAAGTGAAACACATTCGAACCATAGGGAAGTCTCAAAAACTCTCCCCTGAGGCAAAAGCCACTCAAACTATACTACTTCTAGCAAGTACCTTCATTTTGTTTTATTCCAGCAATTCCATCCTCATAATTTATGATGATGTTGTAGTTGTTAAATTTTGCCTCTGGCCGCAGCACACTATTAGCTTTCTAGCAGCCTGTTATCCCACACTTGGCCCCCTGGTACTGATACTTCAAGATCCTCAAACACCAACTTGGTGCTGTTAAATGTTGACAATTGAATATGCAAGTAATGCGAGATTCATTTATTTCTATTGCCGTATATTTACCAATGTGCTTCATAGTCAGTTTGACTTCTCCTCACTACCTGCTGCTCCCCCTCTTCTATTCCAGATGCTCCTCTCATTTCCACAGAGTTCAACTCCATGATTCCTATCATCTTTCCTTTACCTTGCTCTTTAAATTGTTTGTAATCTGGGGTGTTCTGTGTCAAACAAACCATGCCATATTTCACCCTTTTGGTCTAATAAACTTAACACAGAATTGTGGGTTCAAGATCCACCCAATTCTAACAAATGGCTCAAACTATTGTGCCTATATTGCAGGGCTCTTGCTGTCATCTATCATATCATATTTTCTTTATCCATTCTTCTATTTAGGTGCACACAACCTGCTTGCAAATGTAACGATTAAAAATTGTACTGCTATAAACATGGATATGCATGTCTCACTGAAATATGATATATTTAACTATTTATGGAAGAAGTTCAGAGGAGGTATAAGTCAAATGAAAGTTCTCTCTTTATGCTGTGGCAGCCCTGCTCCCAGGGCGCACTGAGAAGGCAAATAAGACTGGGGAGGGTGGCAAACACCTGTAATCCCAGGACATTGGAGGCTGAAAAGAGAACAATCATTAGAGTCAAATCTACATACTGAGACTCTATAGACCATGTACTATATACATTTAAAAAAAAAAAGAAAGAAATATCTCTTTTGGGGTTATTGTAAAATATCCGTACTGATTCTCATCGTGATTATATAAGTATATCTTGCTAATGAAAATACAGAAATGTTCAATTTGTTCTACATCTTTGCCAACATCTGCTGCATTTTGAGTTCTCCATGATAACCATTGTTTGTGAAGTTAGATGTAAGCACAGTGGTGTTTTGACTTGCTTTCTCTGGCCAGTGATGTACCGCAGAGCCACAAGAACATGCTTTAAAGTGCAAAGTCCTAAGTTTCACCCACAGTAATCCTCCCCATAAAAATCTACAGTTCAATAGTAGATTTGTGCTTTTCAAATGGCTAAGACTAATAAACATTTTATATGGTTAATGATTAATTATAATTGTTCCCATAGGTGTCAAATCATTTAAATTGCATTTTTTATTCTTTTATCTTGAGGAATATTTTAATTTTTGAAGTTAAAAATACAATGTAGTATTGGTCCTCTAGGAGAAGAATAGCAAACAATTTTTGTTCCCATTTTGTCATTTGTCTCTTTAGTGTTGGTTGGATTTTAATTTATTTATTTACTTTTTTGGCAGAACTGGGAATTGAGCTCAAGCCCTTGCACTTGCAAGGAAGAGCGTCTCTGCCTGGCAATTGGATTTTTAATGTGGAAATATTTGTAGTTTGATATAATCCCAAGTTTGGAATTTTTGTTTTATTTCTTGTGAAATTTGGATTCTGATCCAAAAATTCTTCCTAGGATACTTTAGAAAGAGACATAGACTACATTACATTAAGAATGAAAAATATCCCTGTTTTTCATAGGGAGAACAAATAAGGACCAAAAAAAAATGCAGAGATTTAATTAAATTCCTATCATAATACCATTAGCATCCTTGTCAAAACTAGAAAGAAAAAAAAAACACTCTTAAAATGTGTAAGGAATCAAAAGATATCAATAGCAGGCCATGGAATTCTGAACAACAAAAGCAAACCCAATGATATTATAATAAAAAAGGCTAACTATGAAATCAGAAACATTTAATTGGTTGAAAGATAAAATAGAGACAAGAATTGGTTAACTCTTTAAAAAAGTGTTAGGATGGGGACAGCCCAGGCCCCTCCAGATCCTCATTCCAGACAGTACAATGGCCAGGTATTTGTGGAACTTCTTCCATCAAACAGGCCCTGTGTAAAACCCAGCAGTATAACCCCTGCAGAGAGGCCAGAGGCAAGACCATTCAGCTAATCCAGGAGCAGAACCTCTTGCCAGAGTGGCATAGTGGGTTCATTTCTAAGGACTGCAGCAGGAAAAACTGGAACACAGCACCCAGAACTGAGCCACAGTCACCTGGATGAGTTTGAATTTGATAGACTGGGACCTGTTTCTGAATCTATCAAGACTCTAGACCAAAGGTTAGAAGACAGTGCTGTGCAAAATGATAAAGAGAAGGGGCAAAATGCAGTCTCAGGTCCCAAGCCCACAAAGAAAAGAATGCAGGAGACAAAAGTAGAAGAAATTGGAAATCAAACGTCTGAAATCTCTGAAATAATGACATCTGAAGTAAAGAAACAACTGCAGAAAGGTATAGAGAAAGTCAGGTCAGAAATAATTTCTGAGTAAAAAAAAAATGATAACTATAATGAAAGAATTTCCAAATGCTTCTAAAGAAGATACTCATATAAAATATAGGAGAGTAGAAAAAATAATGGAAACTTTGAATGAGCAATATAGAAAGTAAAATGTATGAATCAGAATCAAAGAGATATACAGGAAGTTAAACCCCCAATCACAAGCTGGCAAAACGATTTGAATGAAAGTGAAGATAGAGTTTGAGATCTTCAAGATACCGTTGCAGCTAGTGAAAACGTAAGGAAAGATCTTGTATAAACAACTAAGATCCAGGGGAAAAATAACATCTTCAAGATGCAAAGATGAGCAACATAAGAATAATAGGCACCATCAAGAAATAAGGAGACAATACAAATGGCATAAAAAGGATATGGGCAGAGGTAATCGCAGAAAACTTCCCAAATACAGGGAAACAATCTTACATTCAGACAACTGAAGCATATAGAACTCCGAATAACATCAACCCAATTAAAACCCCACCCAGATATAATTAGAGAAAAGAAACAGATCACAGTTAAAGGAAAACCCTTAAAAATAATGGCAGATTTCTCTTCACAAGCCATCAAGTCAAAAAGAGCATGGAATAATGTACTAGAATTTGTACAAGAGAAAATATTTCCAGCCGAGACTGATATACCCTGAAAACCTCATTCAAGTTTGATGGAGAAGTGAAATACTTCCATGATAAAGAACAACTAAAGAATTTCACAATAACAAAGCTAACCCTGCACAGACTAATAAAAGATATTCTAGAGTAATCTAAATGACCACAACTCCATGAATAAGAATGGAAAGAACCCACCAAACAGGGGAAACATTCAACTACCTTAGGTTCTTGAACTCGACACCACAATCCAACACAGTCCAGCATTCTGCAACCATAGGGAGTTATTCAAAGAAATTGTCGACCATATCCATTTACAGCTCAGCTTGAATGTCAATGGAGTGCCCACTTTTGACAGGTGTAGACAAAGGAAGGGTTGCAGAAAGAAAAAATCAGGATGTGTGTGTATAGACAGTACAGTTGGGATAGATTACGCTGTGCTTCTACATAATTCTATGAGAGGCAAGATCTGCACTAATGGTGGTTGGACAGGATATTATGTCGGCTTTTAGTGCTATGGTCGTCCACTAGGTAAATAATTATTGAATCTTTGATATAATTCAGCTATAAAAAAAACCTGTAAATATAATTTCATGTATGCACCTTGTACAATACCAAAACGTTATGAAAACAGTTTGCAATGTATTAATTCATCGACTCTGTATGGTTAAGGTGTCTTGAAACTGTCTGATTGACATTTGTATTTTAATAAAATAAAAATA
>PVKA01015468.1:0-35335 GCA_004027165.1 Ctenomys sociabilis | reverse complement strand
CAAACAAACAGGGGAAACAATTAAACACAGGAGAGAAAGATTTATACAACAACAGGTAAATATCAGGTCAAACATAAGTCAGCACATCTCAGTTAGGAAGCAAAATCCAACCATAAGCTATACAAGACTTCATCTACCAGTTGATTACTTTATCTTTCAAGTTTTGTCCAGCTGGTAATTTCAATCATTCTATGATTTGTACCTCTGGAACACAATTGTTTTCATGGATCATAAATAAGGATTTGTCTTGGTTTTATGGCTTTTTGACTTATAAATATATATTCTTCAAGATTTGAATTCAATGTAGATGCTGCCAATGTCCTTATAAATTTGAATGTGGGAAAATTAAAGAAGTCATTTACTAAAAAAGAATAAAAGGTATTCTATTTTTTAAATTAATTTTATTGACAAAAATAACAATGAGACAGTTTCAAAACAGATCCGTAGTACAGTTTCAATAATTAATGCATTGCATATTGTTATCTTCATAGTGGTTATTCGTAGTACAAGATGCAGACATAATATCTTGTCCAAACACTATTAGCACATAGTGTTTTCTTGTCATTGAATTAAGAGAAAGTAGCTGCATATCTATCCTATTTTGTATATACACATACAAGTTATTCCTTCATTTGTATCCCCTTTTTTGTTTAATTTTGTCAGAGATGGGTATTCGATTGCCACTTAAATACTGCAGGTGCAAGAATTCAGCAAAAACAGAGTCCAATAGTCCCCAATAGTAGTGGGTTGTGCATAGGACAGGCACTATCAGAAATAGTTGACTTGAGCCTTTTACAGCTCAGCATATTACTATGGCTTTTCTTCTTATACTTTGCTCTTATACTTTTCTGCTGCATGGTTAAGATCAAGATAAAGCAAGACCTATGTAATAAGAAGTGCAACTTTTGTATCTGACAAGGTCATACTGTAGATCTTATTTTTATTTATACATATATAAAATAAATATACGTGTACACTGCTCTCAAATTCTGTAATTATTTTAAAGAAAAATATATTTAAATCACATTCTCATTGTTAAATGTTGAATTTTCTTCTAATTCTAAAGAAATATATAGGAAACCTAAGAAGTCTTATGGGTAAATATCATTTTTTGTGTTATGTTATTGATACTTCTTTAAAATAGGTATTTAATTGATAGACCTTCATTTGCCTTCAGATCTGCTTCTTAATTTTGATTTTTTTTCTTTTTTTGTATTAATGTTTAGGTTTGGATTGTGGTTATATAACTTTTACTCTTTTTAATGTGAAAGTAGGTGCTCTTGTATTTATCATTCTTCTGTTTTCAACACTACTGTGGTCTTAAATTTCACATTTCTTCTTAATTGTTAAAGACTAAAATCAAATGAGTAGGTTTCAGACCACTGTTCTTCATTATTCATTTTGTTTTTTACTTCAGCAAGACTATTTTGCTGCCTTTGTTTTCATTTATTACACTTAAAAAAAAACATTTACTTGTGTGACAGTGTCTCAATAATTCCTATGTCATGACAAACAGTACGTATTTAGAAGACAAGGATGACAGGCATTCCAAGCGTGATCCTTCTATTAAACTTGCTACCTTCATTTACTTAGTTCACAAGTATCTGCATATATAGTTAGTCAGGGTAAGAATCCTACTAATTAATTGCTAGTTTCAAAAACCTGCTGACGTTTCTCAGGATCATTGCCTTACTCATCTAGTACATATAAAGCTATGGTTTTGCCCTTGTCATGTTTCCCAGATGTTTTCTTTGCCATCTTTTCATTATTCAATCCTCAATTTCTCACTTTTCCTTTAATTGTGTTATATCATTCTATTTGTATTTTTTCTTTTGAGGTCTTATACTGGGGATACTGTATGACATTTATACATGTGTGTCTGTTTTATTCAACTTATGAGTATATGTTCAAGTGGCATCCACTAAAATATGAAAGCTTCAAGTTTATCATTCTTTATAGGTGAATAATATTCCATTGGATAAAAATACCACATCTTTTTCAACCATTCCTCATGTGATGGGCATCTTGATTGTTTTCAAGATTTGGCTATCACAAATTGTGCTGCTGTAAACATAGGTACACATATATCACTATGATATGACATTTTCAGTTACTCTGGGAAAATTCCCAGCAGGGGGATAGCTGGCTAGAATGGAATTTCCACTCTTAGTTTTTTAAGGAATCTCCACACTGATGTCCATAATGGTTGCACCAGTCTACATTCCCACCAGCAGTGGAGAAATGTTCCCATTTCCCCACATCCTCTCCAACGTTTGTTGTTGGTTGATTTCTTCATGACAGCCATTCTTTCTGCGGTGAGATGGTACCTCAGTGTTGCTGTAATTTACATTTCATGGATGGCTAGTGATATGGAGCATTTTTTCATATATACTGCACCATGGGGAATATCTTATCATCTTATCCAGGGGTCCCACCATAGCAGTCTCAAAAATCTAAAAAGCACTCACACTGTAAATATACCTTTGCAAAAGGGTACATGAAAATTGAGCAAACATGACCACACATGAACATGACAGCACTCTCCAAGGCTGCTGAAAGTATCAGGACATGTGTGTGATAATCCACTTTGTGGGTTCTGGTGGGACCACTCCACACCTACTGGGCTTATATTCTTCATCTCTAAACAGAGTTCATTCAGGACCACAAAGTCATTTCCACTTGATGATAATTTGTCCAAATTTTATTTATGCTAACTCCCAGTTTGATAACTTGTCCTGGGAATATTTACAGTTTCTTCATAGGTTTCTCAAAGTCCCTTTGCAGAGGGTGTCAGTTCCCTGAAATTGATCAACTAATTACAGCTCTGGCTGGGGAGAACTCAGTCAATCTCAAGATCTGAAAATGCTTTGGCTCCAGAAGGTTCATGTTTATTGATGAAAGCAGTATTACTACCTGATCTAGCTACAGAGATAAACTCTGGTCAGGGTTTCTTTACATCACAGAATCTACCTGGGATTGGGAGACAGGTTCTAATAAAAGGACACTCAGAGGGCAGTTGAGGAGTTGGGCAAAATACGGGTGTTCCCTCGTGCCTCAGGACCACTTCACGAAATAACTTCAACTGATAGACTCTGGCCAAATGTGATGTGTGGCAGCTGGTGAAGGATGGAGGTATGTATGCTAGAGTGATGTATGCCTGGGATCTAAGGTTACTCTGTTCTCACATGCCTTTTCCTTGCAGGGTGGGTGCTGCTTCAAGGAAGTTGGCACAGTCTGATGCCCAGAGTTGAGGGGAAATTTTCAGGCACCACTTATGTAGTCCAGGAATTTTTCACAGACCTGAACAGTCATACACACGCACACACACACACACACACACACACACACACACACACACACACTGCACCCTTATTGACTTCCAAAAGACTCAGAATATTAATAAAACATTAATAAAGCTGAGATATTGGATGGGTATGAGTCAAAAAGCCACTGTAGTCTTTTCCAGTTTTCTACATCACGGAAAGTTGCAGCTTTAAAAGAAGCACTGAGTGGAGCTCCAGCCTTTGGTTCTGGTAACAGTTTGTTTATTTGCTTTTCTATTCCCTACATTTATAACTCAAGGACTGAGGCTCGCTGACAGTGTGTCCCAGCTTCACAACTCATCATCCAGAAATACAAACACAATGTCATCCTCCCTGCAAAAAAGACTGCCTCTCCTGCAAACATCAGATTTTTAAATCCCAGCCTGTCATGTGTTGGTGTTATATAGTGGAGACTTGGAGTGACTGAACCCTAAGGAAATAGAGATCTAAATCAGGGACCTTAACTTCTCTAGAAAAACCAGGGATTCTTACTTCTGCTTGATTTCTGACCAATGCTTTGGACCAAAAGATACTTGCAATTTGGAGGCAGCAGCCACCACTTTTCTCTTTCTCCATTTGACTGTTATCTTTTTGTCTGCTATCTTAACTTATTTAACAGGCTTGTGGAATGTATCTGAAACACAATATCCTGTGTGTTCATGAAAGATAGTGACTGAGACAGATATACAATAACCCTACATCCATATTTGACAGGAAACCTACTAGTTAAGTTGAGCCAAAGTGTTCGTACATAATGAGACAGTTCATACCTCATATAAGATTACATTTAATCCACACTGAAAGCCTTTAGACATTTGAAAAAAAATTCTGCACTTCAGAGTTCCTCCTTTGCTATATACTTTTGTGTGGTATAATTTGCAAGCCATAAAATTCCAAAGTTAAAGTGTAACAGATTAATAATTGTTGACACATGCATTCTCTTATGATACTATTTCTATAATTAAAACCTCCACCATGATGACAGCCACTGTGACTCCAAATTCCACTGTGTTCTTTGGTAGGACTTATTTTGTACCCTGCATCTTGATAATTAGCCAAGGCTTGGGTAGACTTGTGATACACCTACATTCTGAGTAGCAAGCATTATGGAAATGTCAATATACTCATCTTAGAAAGTCATTAATATAGCGTATCTACTGGTGTCATCTCTGAATGAACTTTGAGCCACATGCCAGGTAATGGATTAGATATGTAGAAGTTGGTAGCTGTTCTAATGATACCATTGTGAATCTGATTTTTTAAAAATCCTAGCCATCTTTATCTCTACACCGTGTTTCCTTATTGCATGACTTGGTCTCCCCTAATTCTACCGTCTTCCTCCTTGTATGTTTTTTAAATCAATCTTCTACAGGGTACAATGATTCTACCAGATGTATGCAAAGGAGCTGTCTCAAACTATCTTGGTTCCAAGTCGCAAATCTGCTAGTGGCTGACTCATCAGTATTTGACCTGCTTTACAATCTCATTCCATTTTCATATTCACACTTGTTTTTCACTAATGTGGGCTTCCATGGCACTCGCTATATTAAAAAGGCATTCACTTTCAGACTATCTCTGGTGTTAGGTCTTGCTTTTCTATGAAGGGGAAAAAGCATACTTCACAGAGCTAGAAAAAAGCAAACCCAGCAGACATCTTGGGTGACAGAAGTTTCCTCTATGGCAAACAAAACTGTTAAGACAGGCTTCCTAGGACCTGAGTTACTATACTCACTCCTCCATTGGCTATCAACTGGAGGTTTTGACTTGGGGAAACTCAACTGACTTCTCTGTGTCTCTAGCTGTCATATACAGAAGGTGAAAAATAACTTCCAAAGCTCACTGAGTTATCTGGGATTAAACCAGTCGCTATATTAACAGCCTATAGAGCAGTGGCAGGAAATTTTCAGATTGTGCTCTTATTTTTCTCGTGTCACAAATTATAACTCATAGGAGACATTCACTTTTGAGCCTTGGTCAGGGCTGAGGTTTGGAAGTGATGTGTCTGATATCTGGGCTACAAAATTTGGTTCAGAAAGGAGTACCATTCCCCCAATGCAGAAGAGCTCTTCCATGAAGATGTGTTCTTTGCCCTCATGCTGGAGTCTGCATGAGAGGGTTATTTTATTTCTTTTTTATTTTTGTTTATGGATTTCACAGATCTCTAGGTCTCACTGGATTTTACAAAGCTCACATTGTTAGTCCACAGAATAGTCTCATCTTGACAGGTGAACAGTTGGGGACATTTTTCATTTTGTCAAAGGAGAAATTTGGGGAATCATAAACAGATCACAAACTGCAAAGGTAAGAGTGAAGTCAGACTGGGCACAGGGAGGTTAATTTTTCCAGCCACCTTTTCTGCATCAGATATTTGGCTTCTCACCTGCAGGTCCAGTTGATCTTTGAACTTCTCAAATGCAGATGTTCAACTCACTCAGTAGGATAGCTTGGAAAAATAATTGTGCATCTCCTGCCAACATGGAAGCTTGAAATCGTAACCTGCAATGTGTTGATGTTCTGTGGTGGAGTATTTCAGAGTGACTGAATGCTGAGGAGAGAGGTCTCAAGAATATCACTGGTCCTATGAGGAGACCCCAGAGGTGTGCCACACACTATGCCATATGAGAACACAGTGAGAAATTGGGCCATCTGCAACACCAAAGAGGGTTTTCACCAGGCCCTCCAGGCAGGTGTTCTCATCTCAGACTTCCACTTTCCAGAACTGTGAGGAATCAGTTTTTGTCATTTTAATCAGTGCTCAGTCTATGCTTCTTCATTATCAGAGCCAATTTAAAAAGTACATAGAGTCTCCTGATATTAATGCATCATGTATGAGTTGTTTTTCTCCCTGTATAATGCACTTATATTAGACTGAGATAAGCTAAATATTAGAGGTTTTGTTATGGCTATTTTTGAAAAGCATTCTTGTCATAAACAAATTATTATTACATTTATTCTCAAGCTTATTATAAACTCATTGCATGTGTGTGTGTGTGTGTGTGTGTGTGTTTAATTGCAACAAAGTAGCAGATACATGAGGAATGATGTTAAATGTCAGCCTTTTTGTGGTAGGAGGGATTGAACTCAGGACCTTGCACTTATCAGGAAGGTGTTTATGCCACTGATCTATATCTCTGGCCCAAATATCAGACTGCTGTCTATCTCCTCATACGCTCATTTAGCCAGCTCCTGTCACATTCCTTGGTTGCATATGACTTGGTGGTCAGCCATGAACTTACATAGTATCATACTCATATCTGAGATTTGTCCTTTATGTAGTTTTCCTCTTCCCAGAATTCCCTCCTGGTTTCTGGCACTGACCTGGTCCCTAGACCATCAAACCTAGAAGCCTTTGGTTTGCTGCCTCTGAAGTCAAATGCACCAAATCCATCAGCAGTGATCTCACATATTTTAAGGCAGAGCTGTCTAATTCTCAAGAATAGGTTCCTCTCTCTTAACCAAATTTTCTCATCAGACTTTGTAGGAATCTCTCCTCGTATGAATCAGGCCTTCAGGGAAGGACTGAAATCAAACCTGGGTTTTAATTTCTCCTGTTCTCTCCCCTTGGAGTGGTGAGGCCTGTGGATTACCTGGCCATCATCACAGATTCCTGCACCAAAGCTGCTGGCCATAAATCCCAGCAGATGCAGTGCATCAAGTGGAAACACACCTCATGCTCGAATTTATTTCTAGATGCTTTTGATCTTTAAGTGGTTTAAAAATATTCGCCCTATTTATATAACTTTTAATCTTTAGGAGAATCTACCTATACTTTAGACTTCCTCATACTGTCTCACATGTGCTATTAAACTGTGTTTATCCCTCAGTCTTTTTTCATTCAGATTGCTCATTACTATTGCTTCCTTTCAAAGTCTAATATTCCCCTTTGAAATCATCCTATTTCCTTTGGAAACTCAAAGTCGTTTTTTAAAATGAAACACCATTTCTTTCAAACATAATCCTTTTTCAGGGATCTGGCTGCACTTATAAACCTACTCAGTAGTTAATTTTTGTTTTGGATATTGTGTTATTCAGTTCCTAGATTTGCACTTGCTCTTTATAATCAGTGTTTCACCTCATTTAATTTCTGTCTGCTTTGCTTATCCCCCAGTCTTTTCTCATTCAAAAAAGTAAATAGAAAAATAAATTAGATAATAATGATGTCAGGCAGTCCTTTCTCTAGGTCTCTGACTGATGTCTTAACATGCACGCATTGGACAGGTTGTGCGTAGTACATTTATCTAAGCCTAAAGTGATTGCACTGGGGTTTCAGAATATACAGCTTGAATTGAGCCAAAATAGCCACGTGCTCAAAGAAAACATTCTGTACTTGTTAAAATTCTTGTTACGGAAATGGAACTGAAGCAGACTGTATATATTACAGGATGCACTCAAAAATTGCTAAACCTATACTCACACAGGCAAATATGACACTATTTAAGTAAAAAGACAGTCAACAAAAACTAAACCCATGATAACTGATAGCCTACACGTTGGAATCAGAAGAAAATGACTTTAAGGTACGCATTAGAGCAATCAAAGAAAAAAAAAACCTAGAGAAAGGACTGCCTGACTTTCTATTGTCTGTCTGTCTGTCTACATATCTATCATACATCTTTATATCTGTCTCCTCCTCTTAATCATCATCATCATCATCACTATTATCTAATTTATTTTGCAGTACTTTTTTGAATGAGAAAAGACTGGGGCATAAGCAAAGCAGACAGAACAGGAGTTCTTGTACTATAAAATGCCTTTTTGTAGATTTCTTTTGCACAGCTTTTTTTTTTTTTAAACTTTGTGGCATTCATTGTTCCCCAGAACTAGGGTTTCTCTTTCCTGCCTGGCTTATATGCATGCTCAAAGTCATTTTTTAAAAAATGAAATTATTTCCTTCAAAAGTCATCCTCCTACAACCCAAACGCTCATCATCTGAGGAATAGATAAAAAGATGGGATATTTTTATACAATGGGGTATAACACAGCTATAAAAAAGATAAATTCGAGGCCTTTGTAGATAAATGGACACAACTAGAGACTATACTGGAAATCAAATAAATCAGCCCCACATATGCAAACATTACATTGTCTCATTAGTGTGAGGATTGCAAAACTAAATAAAATCTGAAAGGTAAAATAGAAACTGTGAAAGTGAAAGAATTTTTTTAATTGGAAGTAAACCTGGGATGAGAAAAAATGCAAAAGAATCATAAACACATATGATAATTTGGATAATTGTACTGCCAATCTTTTCTAGTCTTCGGAAAGAAACAGTTAATAATTAAATTTTCTTTATTTTTGCTATTTTCTTTCTTTTTATTTCTTATACCCTTTCTGTTGTTTTTTTAAACAAGGTTTATGTTTATATCTCATGGCCTACTTTGCTGTTAACATCATGCAATACAGCAACCATTATTAAATTCCTACTACTCTGTTTAATGAAATTTTATTTTGCATTTTTGAAAAATAAAAAATGAGTCATCCTCTTTCAGGGATATGGTCGTCCTTATTATCAGCAAACAGGTAAATTCTACAAGTTTCTCTATCTACCTATTATGTTCTATCATCTATCAATCATCTTTTATCCATTTATCAATATCTAATCATCATCTATCTAATTATTTTGTAGTGCTGAAAATTGAGCTCAAGGACTTAGTGTGAAGCTACCTTTCCAATTTGTTTTATTTTATTTGTTTGCTTACTTTGAGAGAAAGTTCAAGTTCTTGCTATGTTTCACAGGCTGTGGTTGAACTCCTGCCTCCCAGAAAGTGAGATAACAGGCATGTACCCCTACCCTTGTCTTACATTAGTGAATCCCAGGAAACTCAATGGTTATACTGAGTATGTGGTTATCCTTTGTAGGAGAGTTGTGTCAATAGGATTTATTGATTTATTGAACACCACAAGAGGCAGAAAAATCTCACTTTTAATTTGTTTGCAGTCTATTGCCCAGAAACCTTTTTAGGTTTCATGCAGTGTAAGTAGTTGCCAAAAACTCTTGATTTCTTTCTTGTTAATTTTGTACCTTGATATGATATCAAAGTTTTATTGTTTTAACCTTTTCTCCAGGAGTTTTTGCTAGTCCATCATGTCACCTACAGAATTTTATTTATTTCAAAAATTTTTCTCATTTCTTTTACATAATCATACTGATTCATACTTATAGAAAATTATAATAACTGATTGAAACAGTAATTTTCTTTTCTTAATTATGATTATATTCTCCATAATTAAAATGCTGGGATTTGTGTTTGAAACAGTATGCATGTAAATATACGCATAAATAAATATCTATCTATATAACAACTATAGATAAGTCTATAAACTTTTGTGTCATTTTAGAAATCGTAGTTTGCTCAAATTCTTTTTTAAAAGCAAACAGAGGAAGTTATATAAATTTTTGTAATATCAATTTGATGAATACTATTAGTTTATATCTTGATATGTCTTTCCTCTTCTGGTATCCATCTCAAATGATCATATTACATGATCATTTTCTTTATTACATCGTTCTAGTATAATTTTTGATGCATTACTTCTTTTGTCTTTTTTGGCGGAGCCAGGGTTTGTACTCAGGCAAATCGCTTGTCAGGCAAGTGCTTATTCTTCTGAGCCATCTCCCCAGCCCCTGAGAAATATTTGAGATTCTATTCATAAGCACCAAACTTAATCCTATATTTATTATTTATTTCTCTATTATTTATTTATTATTGATTCTTATATTTGTTATTGGTTTATTATTGATACATTCACATTTTGTAATAGCATAGGATAGTGTTAAAGTATCAATACCTGAGATTCATTGATATATCATGGAAGAGGATTTAAAAAAACATGTGAGACAGGATATATATGTATATATCTCATATATCTATCTCCTTAGGGTTTCAAATATTTTAGTATGATTTTGGAATGATTTACACAATTAATAAAATAAAGTGTTTACATATTATCACTAAATGTTTTATTACATGATACATGGGCAATCAGTACTGTTTTTATATTACTATCATATCTTAATTTGCATTTATCATATTTTATTTATGTGTTATCCATAGTAGGCTCAGAGAGGCTGGGGAGATGGCTCAGTGGAATAAGTCCTTCCTGGCAAGTGCAAGGGCCTGAGTTCAATTCCCGGTTCTGCCAAAAAATAAAAATAAATTTAATTTACTTTAAAAAAAATAACCGCTCTCCACATAGTAGGCTCAGAGATTTCAAGATCAATGATCTAAATAAATTAATATAAAGACATAGGCTTTCCAGATAGTTCAGCGAACTAAAGCACCTCCTAAGACAGAACACTATAGGTAGACAGATAGATAGATAGATAGATAGATAGATAGATAGATAGATAGATAGATAGATAGAGCGCTTATTTGGATCTCTCTCTCTCATATATATATATATATATATATATATATATATATATATATATATATATATATATATATATATATATATATATATGTAGGCTTTACCTCATGAATTGTTTTCTGGAGATGCAGAATAGAATAAAATGTCATATCACAAAGAGGTGCAAGCATTTAAATAAACATGTTAAGCTGGAAAGTCTAAGCAGTTTGTTTGTTTGTTTGTTTGTTGGAACCAGGGATTGAACTCATGTTCTTGCGCTTGACAAGGAATCACTTATCCTTCTGAGCCGTCTCCCCGGACCCCTGAGCAGTTGTTTTGAGATGATTTATCTATAGTCCTCTTCTAATACAGGTACCTGGCCTCTCAGAAAAGGGATTTTGTGTGAGACTACAATTCGTATGAAAAAAAAATAGAATACAGAAAAAAGTACACTGAGTTTTAAGCCACATCTTTCTGAACAAGTATGAGGAACTATCACTTATTTTGATCTCATAAGAATGACTCCGGGTGATGTCATCCTCAGGCTAGTTTTTCTGGCCCAGACTGGAATTGGGGTAGTGGGAAATACATTTCTTTTCTCACTGTATGCCACTACATTGTGTACCGGCCATGCACTGAGGCCCACACACCTTATTCTCACTCACATGAGTGTGGCCAACTTCTTGATCCTTCTCTGCAAAGGGACGCCTCACATGATGTTAACCTGGGGAATAACTCCCATCTTGGGAAAAATAGGATGCAAACTTGTCTTTTATATCCACAGAGTGGCCCGGGGCCTTTCTCTCTGTACCACCTGCCTCCTGAGCAACTTTCAGGCTATCACTATTAGCTCCAGACCTAGAGGGATGATATGTTTTAAACATGGATCTTGGAAGAACATCAGTTTCTCCTGTGTTCTATGTTGGATCATCAACTTGCTCATTAACACCTTTATTCCTATAAATATGGAGAGCCTTCAACACAGCCACAATTCTACAGAGTTCCAAGACAATGGTCTATGTTCTTCAAGAAATTATGAAACATCTACTCCCAAATATGCATTTCTAATGACACTAGTAGATTTTGTATTCCTGGGACTCATGGCTTGGGCCAGTGTCTACATGGTACTACTCTTATATAGACATCAGGAGACAATGAAGCATATTCACACGACTTCTAGCTCCCACAGATTATCCCCTGAGGCAAAAGCCACTCAAACCATCCTACTTCTAGCAAGCACCTTCATTTTGTTTTATTTAGTGAATTCTTTCTTTACCATGTATTACACTGTCTTTCTTAAATCTCATCTCTGGTTGCAGCATGCAACTCCATTTCTGACGGCCTGTTATCCCACCATCAGCTCCTTGATACTGGTGCTTCGAGATCCTCGAGTATCAAATTGCTGCTCTTCAATGCTGACAATGTAAACAAAATTTTCCAGTGGTCTTGTTCAAAATAATTATTCATTCAAGTATGTGAGAACATCAAGAATATAAGACTTGTACAACATACAAATGGTAAGAATATTGCTAAGGTATCAATCAAGCACAGAGGAGGTATTGGGATCCATTAACAAGGAAGATCTGCAATCAAATGAACAGAACACTGTATTTTGCTACTGTGCTGCTGCTTGCTTCTTTTATTTTTCTTTGGAAATGTTTTGGAAACATGGAAGGAAGTATAGGTAGAAATAATTTGGAGGCATGCTAGAGTCTTTACAGGTTTAGTAATGCAATAATTCATTCGCATGCAGTATTGTTTGCTGATAAAGGGTAGTAGGGCACTGGGAAGATATCTAAGTAGAATAAGCACTTGCCTAGCAAGGGAAGGGCCCTGAGTTGAACCTCTGGTACCACAGAGAAAGAGTAGTAGGGCCAGGGAGATAGGTCAGTTCAGAAAGATAGCTCCGTAGAATAAGTGCCTGCTTGTGAAGTACAGGATCCTGAGTTCCCAGTAGAGAGAAAAAAAAAATAGTAAGTTTTGCACCAACTACAACTGTATTCTGTGGAAAGTCACTTAATGATTATAAGATTTGGAGTATCTATTTGGGAAATTAATGACCTCTATTGTTCAAGATTACTTTGAAAAAACAGATGATGCGAAAAGTAAAACTTTAAGAATAGCGGAGTGCGGAACTTTCTAAATCTTCTCTTCTACAATCAACACAAACAGTATCAAAATTGTCAAATTCAATTTTTCATTAAAACTTCATAATTTAAATAATGCTTACAAAACTTAACTTGCCACAAGGATATTGAGTTTTATGCATTTTTAACTTGGTCTATTCCCATTCTTATCTCTCTATTAACTTTGAAAGCCAGCAGCCATACAAGCACAGAAGAAATGCAAACTGTAAGTTTTTACACCGTGAGTGCCAACCAATAAGCTTGAAAATAAGATTGGCAGCCCTCAAATACCTACAGCTAAAGTCGCTGAAGAGAGGCTAGGGGCCAGAACAAACCAAGTAATATAGGAGCAGAACATCTTGTCAGAGGAGCAAAAATCAGGTTCACTTCCAAGGGGTGCAGTGTCTAGGTGCAATTCCATCATGTGATATTCATGTAGCTCATGATGAGAAGTCCATCTTTATCCTAATGCTTTCTATGACCTACCTCACAACTTACTCTGAAGTAAAAGGCTTATGCCAGCCTACTAGCTGTGACTAATCAGTTTTATTTCTTTACTACTGCAGTGCCCTAAGATTAAAGTACCATCTGCAGCAAATAGGAAATCTAATTAGGCACCATCAACTCATTATCTTTCCCCTAGACTTTGATATTTAGAAACCTAACAGAAAATTGGTACAGAATTGAGGTTTTTTACCAGAAGAACATTAAGATTTTGGCCATTGGTATGATTTGGAAGACAGACATCTGTTTTCTTCTCTAACTTCCTTTTCTTAATCTTGTTTTTAAAGAGAATAAAAATAGAAAAGAAAAGAAGCAATACAGAATTTCATTAAGTAAAATGATAGGAATTCAACAACGGCAGTTGTATTGTAAATTGTTCTCTTAAATTAGTTGTTCAGATTGCCAGGTACTAGCATGTAAAATTGGTCAAACAATGGTCAAACCCACTCTCTCAGGACCCCTCCAGACCCAGCCCAAGCCCAGGCCCAGTGAGTGTGTGGGAGAGCTACCACACTCCCATTCACACAATGGATGCCTCCAGAGCCAGCCCAAGATTGGCATGTGAGACCTTCAGGCCTGATCTCCAGACCCCTCTATACCCATACAGAACAAGGCCAGGCCCAGGCCCAGCATGTGAAGAACTTCTTCCACTCTCTTGTGAACCCTCTAGGAACAGGCCCAGCCAGTATGTGAGAGAGCTTCCACTCTCCCCTGTGCCCACTGGAACTTTCCAGACCCAGCCCAAGCCTGCCTGTGGGTTATAACTTCATCCAGGCTCTTAAAACCCTACCAAACCCCTCCAGTAATAGCCCAGTCCAGAAGCATGAATGAGAACTTTCACCACACTCTCAGGATACCTCCACACTCAGCACAAGCTCAAGACAAACAAGTATGTGGGAGAGCTTCCAAGCTCCACTTTGACTGCTGGATCCCTCTAGACCCAGTCCAGTCCCATTTGTGAGTGAGTCCTTCTGTCCTTCCTCCCGAACCCTTCCAGACCCAGCCAAGGCATTGTATACAGTCCCGCGCTGAAATTCTGCAGCTAAAGTCACTGTAGAGAGGCTAGGGACCAGGAGAAACCACCTAATATAGGAGCAGAACATCTTGTCAGAGAAGCAAAAAACAGGTTCACTTCCAAGGGGTGCAGCAGAAAGAAGATGACCACAGCAGCCAGACTTAAACCAGACACAAAAAGATGGATTCAAATTTCGTAGGTCTGCACCAGAATTTCAGTACGTGCTAAGGATATAACTGCACCAAAGGTCAGAGGACAGTGCTATACAAAATGACAAAGAGGAGGAGCAAAAATGCAATCTCAGGGTGATCCCACACAGAACAAGGGGAAAACACTCTAGAACAGAAGAAATTATGCATCATTCAGTTGAAATATCTGAATATATAGTGTCTGAAGTAAAGAAACAACTGCAGAAAGGTATGAAAGAATTCATGTCAGAAATAACCTCTGAATTCTACAAGAAATTCATAGAAGATATAATCCCTACACTCCTCAAACTCTTCAATGAAATGGAAGAGGAAGCAGTCCTCCCAAAATCATTTCTGGCGGCAAGTATTATACTTATTCCAAAACCAGGGAAAGACACAACCAAAACGGAGAACTACAGGTCAATCTCCCTCATGAACATAGACACAAAAATACTCAATAAAATCCAAGCAAATAGAAGACAACAAATTATCAAGAAGATTATACACCATGACCAGGAAGGATTCATCCCAGGGCTGCAACACTGGTTCAATATTCTAAAATCTATAAATGTAAGACACTATATTAATAGACTGAAATCTAAAAACCACATGATCATTTCAATTGATGCAGAGAACGCTTTTGACAAAGTCCAACACTCATTCATGTTCAAAGTCATACAGAAAATTGCAATAGATGGACTCTACCTTAACATGATAAAAACCATCCATGACAACCCAAAAGCTAATATAATACTAAATGGGGAAAAACTGAAACCTTTTACTCTTAAATCAGGTACAAGACAAGGTTGTCCTCTATCACCCCTCATATACAATATAGTTTTGGAATTTTTAACAACAGCCATTAGAAAGGAGGGAGAAATAAAAGGAATAAGAATAGGTAAAGAAGTTAAATCATCACTATTTGCAGATGACATGATACTTTACTTTGAAGACCCCAAAAATTCCATCAAGAAACTACTAGAACTAACACGGAAATTCAGTAGCATAGCAAGATACAAAACCAATACTCAAATGTCAATAGCATTCCTCAACACAGATAACAAGCACACCAAAATGGAAACAATAGAAACAATACCTTTTAAAATAACCCTGTGGAAAATGAAGTACCTTGGAATTCACTTAACCAAGGAAGTCAAGATCTTTTCACAGAAAATTACAACACCCTAAGAAAAGTGATTATAGAGGATTTCAGAAAATGGAAAGATATTCCATGCTCCTGGATAGGAAGATCCAACATCGTGAAGATGGCCATACTCCCAAAATTGCTGTACAGATTTAATGCAATCCCTATCAAACTTCCACCAACATACCTCACAGACCTAGAGAAATCATTCCTAAAATTTATAACCACAAACGACCTAGAATAGCAAAGGCAATCTTGGTCAATAAGGACAAGGCAGGAGGCATCACAATTCCTGATTTGAAATTATACTACAAAGCCACTGTGATAAAATCAACATGGTATTGGCAACGAAATAGACCTGAGGATCAACAGAATAGACTAGAAGATGCAGAGGCATCTACGATCACATTCAACCATCTGACCTTTGACAAAGGTTATATCAAAGTGATATATGTGCACATAGGTTTATAGCAGCACAATTTGTGACAGCAAAATCTTGGAAACAACCAAGCTGTCCGTCACATGAGGAATGGTAGAAAAACATGTGGTATTTCTATATAATGGAGTATTACTCAGCTCTAAAGAATGATAAACTTGAAGCATTTATATTGAAGTGGATACCACTTGAATATATACTCATAAGTGAAATAAACCAGACACACATGTGCAAATATCGTATAGTCTCCCAAGTATAAGAAGACAATAGAAGAAATACAAACAGAAATGTACACCAATGACTAAAGACAATTGAGTCAGATAGTTAAGGGAAAGTGAGCATGTACTGCAAGGTACTAAGCAGCTTTTCTTCTGGATGTTTAACAACTTGAGTTCACAGATCAAAACTGGAGAAATTGAAGAGCCCCAAGGCCAGCCAACATTTTGGCCTTAGCCTTTCAAGGTCAGTGAAGACTCAGGACAGAGGAGAACCTGTACTGTAACATCACGATCCTCAGTTGTTCCCCAAATTTTCTGAAGAAGGAGATTATGGAGCCACCGAGGAAAGAGACTGATGATGTATAGTGTGCCTAGGGAGAGGTACATGGAGAGAAAATTTTCTCTCAGGCTCTCATAGAGAGCAAACTGGTCAAGCATCAGCAGTGACTCATCTGAATGGATGACACAGACAAAGGATTTACAGAGTAAGTTACAAGACTACAAGATAAACGTAAGGGAACTTCATTGACCTCGTCAAAAACAAAAGCCACATTGTTTGGTATATTGGTCTTGATCTATCTCGGTCTTAACCATCCAGCAGAAAAGTATAAAAATGAGGTATATAATGTGGGGCCATAATAGTAAGTTGAGCTGTAAATGGCTATCGTCACCTACTTCTTCAAATAACTCACTATTAATGTGGAATTCTGGACTGTGTTGGATTGTGTGGCAGAGTTCAGGCACCTAAATTGGTTGAATAACAATGGAGTGCCCATCTTTGACAGGTCTAGACAAAAAAGGGGGGATACAATGGAAGAATCATGATGTGTGTGTATAAACAGTACAGTTAGGATAAATATGCCGTGCATCTGCATGATTCTATGAGAATCAAGATTTGCTCTAATAGTGGTTGAACAAGATATCTTGTTGGCTTCTAGTACTATGGACAGACACTGGGAAGATAACAAGGAAGAGGGTGTTAATTTTTGATCTGTGATATCAATAAGCTGTAGAGAAATAAGATAGGTGTATAGCTGCACTTTCTTCATTCACTGATTAGACACATCTGCTATAATAATGCCTGCAGGTATAATATCCTGTATGCACCTTGTACGACACCAAAAGACAACAAAAACATTTTGCAATGTATTGATTTGTCGAATCTGTCCTGTTAATTTGTCTTGAAATTGTCTCATTGCTATTTGTTATTCAACAAAAATAATAATAAAAAGTAAATAAAAAAGAAATAATCTCTAAAGTAAAAAAACAAATCTCTGAATTAATACTGTCTGAAGTATCAAATGCAGAAACACATACAGGAAATCAGATCCAGGATAATCTCTGAAGTTAAAAAGTAAAGGATAACTGTAGTGAAATATTTAATAACTGTGTCTTAAGGAGACACGATTTAAAAAAATAGAAAAGATTAGAAAAATGATGCAATCCTTGAATGACCAATATAGGAAAGAAATAGATCGCATAAAACAGAGTCAAAAAATAAAATAAAATAAAAATAAAAATAAATAAAAATAAAACAGAGTCACAGTGATATAGAGTAACGTAAAATTTCAATCACAAGCTTACAAAATCAGTGAAAATGAAGATAGAGTTCAAGATCTTGAAGATGCTGGTGCAGCTAGTGAAAACATAAGAAAGGATCTCTTAGAAACAACTAGGATGTAGGAAAAAATAATTTATCACCTGGAAGATGATGCAAAGATGAACAACGTGAGACTAATAAGTATCAATGAGAAAGAAGGAGTCAATACAAATCTAAAAAGAATGTGGGCAGAAGTAATAGTGGAAAACTTCCAAAATATGGGAAACAATCTGATATTCAGGCAACTGAAGCATTCAGAACTCCAAATAACATAAAACTAATTAAAAACACACCCAGGCATGTAATAGTCAACATCTCAGAAATCAGCACAAGAAAAATATACAGAAAGCAACTAGAGAAAACAAACAGGTCTCATTTAAAGGAAAATCCATCAGAATAATGGCAGATGTCTCTTCACAAACAAGAAAGTCAAGAAGAGCACAGAGCAGAGTACTTCAAGTTCTCTATGAAAACAAGTTCCATTCCATGCTGCTATACCCTACGAAACTCTTTCAAGTTTGATGGAGAAGTGAAATACTTCCATGACATAATATAACTAAAGAATTTCATAACAAAATGGACCCTACACAGACTATTGAAAGATAAAATAGAGAGAAAAAATTGATCAGAACTCCATGAATGAGAACAGAAAGAGCTCACTAAATAGGGCAAACAATTGAACACAAGAGAAAAAGAAGCAAACAACAGGAGATAAATAACATGACAATGAGAAGGCAATACTTTCCCATTATTACCAGTAATATAATTGGACTCAGTTCGACATTTAAAATAAATACACTGATACAGTGAGTCAGGAAACAAAACCCAACAAATGCTGTATAAAAGAAACACACTTAACTCACGAAGAAATTCATAGTCTGAAAGTCAAAGGATGCAAAACAGTACTACATGCCCCAGCACCTCAGAAAAAAGCAGGGATAGAAATTCTGTTCTCAGACAGTCTCAACTTCAAATGAATAATGATCAAATGAAATAAAGCAGACCACTACATACTGGTTAGGGGAAAAATTCAAAAAGAACAAGTAACATTCATCAATATATATGCACCAAACATGGAAGCATGCAACTATATAAGAAACATCATAAAGAGCATGAAAAATCTAATATGCAATCTCACAGTCTAACAGGACACCTTAACACTGCTCTATCCCAAAAAGATAGGTCAAGCAGACAAAAACTTAGCACAGAAGTAACAGAGCTAAATGACAGCTTGGAACAAATTGACTTGGTGGACATATACACAGTGTTCCACCCCAACGACATCTAAATATACATTTTATTCAGCTGCACATGTTCATTTTCTAAAATAGATCACATACTAGTCGATAGGTCAGGCTTAAGTATATGCAATAAAACAAATTATTCCATGCATATTATTTGACCACAGTTCAATGAAACAAAATAAATGACAAAAGAAACCAGAAAAAAAAAAAACCTAAATACATAGAAATTAAACCACATACTACTCAGCAAAGAATAGGTCACAAATGAAGTTAAACAAGAAACTGAACAGTATCTAAAATTCAATGAAAATAGAAGCAAAACTTATAGGAATTTATGGGATGCAATTAAAACAGTTTTTAGACAGAACCTTATAGCTTTGAGCTCACACATTGGCAGAAGGGAACAGGAACAAAGAAACACACCAATGCTGCACCTCCACCATCTAGAAAAAGAAGAGGAAACCAAACCAAAACTCCAAAGATGGGAAGAAATCATGAAGATTAGAGCACAAATTAATTCAATCGAGACGAAGAAAACAGTTCAAAAAATTAACTAATCAAAAAGCTGCTTCTTTGAAAGATTGAATAAAATTGATAAAACCCTAGCTAATCTCATCCAAAAAGGAAAGAAAAAATTCAAATAAAAAATGAAATGGATGTAATTAACACAGACTCAGTATAAGTTGAGAAGATCATGAACAGCTAGCTACTTTGAGAATCTTTATTCTTATGCAATGCAAGACACAGAAAAAACAGAAAGATTCCTAGAAAGGTACAAATGATGACAACTGAAACAAAAAGATGTAAGAACTCTCAAAAATCCAATAACAGCTAACAAAATACAAAATGTAATGAAAAACCTACTGACAAGGAAAAGTCCAGGTCCTGATGGATTCACTGTTGAATTCTACACAAAATTTATGGAACATATAATCCATACACTCCTCAAACTCCACAGTGAATTTGAAAAGGAAGAAATTGTCTCAAAAATGATTCTGGAGTGAACTATTATACTGATACCAAATCCAGGGAAAGGCACAACTAAAATAGAGAACTGGAGGCCAATCACCTTGATGAACATACATGCAAAAATTCTCAACAAAATCCTTGCAAAGAGAATACAGCAAATCATCAAGAAGATTACACACCATGACCAGGTAGGATTTATCCCAGCTATGCAAGTATATATTAGTAGAACCAAGTCTGAAAAGCATATAATAATCTCAATCACTGCAGAAGAGGCTTTTGACAAAGTCCAACATACATTCATGTGCAAAGTCCTACAGAAAATTAGAATAGATGGCCTCTACTTCAATCTGATAAAACAAATCTATGATTACTCCATGCCTAACATAATTGTAAATTTGGAAAAAGTGAAAAGTTTTACTCCTAGATCTGTCACAAGACAAGGATGTGCTCTCTCACTGTTCCTATTCAATATAGTTCTGGAATTGTTTGCTAGAGCCATTAGAAAAGAAAGAGAAATAAAAGCAATAAGAACAGGTAAAAAAGAAGTTAAACTATTGTTATTTGCAGATGACATGATACTTTACTAAGATGACCCAAAAAGCCAACCAAGGGAATACTAGAATTAATACTTAAATTTAGTAGTATAGCAGGATACAAAGTCAATACTTAAGTCAATAGAATTCCTCTGCACAGACAACAAACACACTGAAAGGGAAATTAGAGAAATAATACCTTTTGCAATAGTGTCTAGGAAAATGAAACACCTTGGATTTAATCTAAATAAGTCAAAGATCTATTCAAAGAAAATTACAATAATCTGAGAACGATTTTAGAGGACTTCAGAACATGGAAATATATTCCCTACTCCTGGATAGGAAAAACCAACATTTTGACGATGGCCCTATTCCCAAAATTGTTGTACAAATTTAATGCAATTGCTCTCAAACTACCACAAACATAACTCAGAGAACTAGAGAAAGTGTACCTAAAATTTATTTGCAACTTGAAGAGATGAAGGATAGCAAAGGCAATCCTGAGCAACAGAGACAAGGAAGGAGGCATTACATTTCCTGTTTTGAAATTATACTACAAAATTACTGTCATAAAATCATCAAGGTATTGGAAATAAAATAAACCTGAGGGTCAATTGAATAGATTTAAAGATGCAGAAGCCTCTCCAAACAAACTCAACCATGTTATCTTTGACAAAGTAGCAAACATACTCACTGGAAGAAAGATGGTCTCTTTAACAAATTGTGCTGGAAAAACTGGCTCTCTGCATGCCAAGAACTAAAACTTGATCCAGATCTATTACCATGCAATCAGCTAATGTCAAAAGGGATGAAAGATCTAAACATTAAAACAGAAACACTCAATCTCCTGGAAGAAAAAGTAGGAGGAACTCTTGAAGACATAGGTTAGGCAAAGGGTTCATGAACAAAAATCAACTCACATGGATAATAGTTGAAAGAATTAACTCAGACCTCCTCTTATTGAGAATATTTTGCATGTTCAAAGAATTTACCAACACAGTGAAAAGACAACCCATACATTGGGAAAAAAATCTTAACTAATACACACTCAGACAAAGGCATTCTTTATAGAATTTATAAAGAAATAAACAACATTAGTGTCCCAAAATTTAAGACCCAATCCATAAATGGGCATCGGCAATGAATACACACTACTCAGAAGAAGAAATTCCAGATGCTACTAAATACTTAAAAAAATCCTACTCATCACTAACCATCTGTTAAATGCGATTTATAAAAATACTAATATACCATTTTACCAGCAAAAGAATGTCTCAAAGAAATCAACCTACAAAAGTTGTGAAAGAGGCTGTGGAGAAAAAGGAACTTTTCTCTACTAGTGGGAGATGTAGACTGGTGCAACCATAATATAAATCAGAGTGGACACTCTTCAATAAACTAGGACTGGAAATGTCATTCAGTCCAGCTATCTTCCTACTGGGAATTATCTCATAAGAACTGAAAATATCATATCATAGTGATATATGTTCACATATGTTTATTGCACCAAAAGTTGTGATAGCCAAACCTTGGAAGCACCCAAAATGTCCATCACCTGAAGAATGGATGAAAAACATGTGGTGTTTTTGTACGATGGAGTATTATTCAGCTATAAAAATGATAAACTCAAAGCCTTCACGTGGATGTCACTTGAAGATATACTAATTTTTCTTATTTGTAGCCCCAGAGATTTAACTGAGGACCCTGTACTTCCTAGGGAGGTATATCATCTACTGAGCTATCTCCTCCACCCATGTTGAAGATATACTCGTAAGTGAAATAAATTAGACCCATATTTGTAAATTATGAAACGTATAGTCTCCCTAGTTTAAAAACTCAAAAGAAGAAATGAAAATTGAAATGTTTGACACTACTAAATGAAAAGTGTAAACTAAGGATTAAACAAAAAAGAGAAAGCCTGAAGGAATGCTAGGAAACATAGGAGGGGCAAAACCATACATTTATATACACAATTTTGTTAAGACAGTGGTCGTGAGAATTTCCATTAGGTTTTTGAAACTAGCAGCTAATTGGTATTATTCTCACCCTGACCAACTATACATGCTGAAACCTGTAAACTAAACAACTTCCCTGAAGATAGCAATGTGTAATACAAGGGCCATGCTTACAATGACTGTCATTTTGCCCTTCTAAAAGTGCACTTCTTCTAATGTCATATTAAATACTGCTATAATCGCTCTGAAGGAAATGTTTGTTAAAAAAACAGAAAAAAGGCAATAAATGAAAACAGGACACAAGAAAAAAAATGTCATAGTACTGTTCTGCTGTAATACTGTGTATTGTTAGATTTCTAAATTTCTGTGTTACAGTTTGTCATTTTTGATGTCAACTTTTTACTGTTTTTTAATTTTTTTCACATTCTGTAGGGAATTAAACTTTAGCAGATCAATAATTGATGGAAAATACATTTCCATTTTATATCTATGGCACTTGATATTCAGACAAATACTGATGTTAAGCATAACAGCCTATGTTTTAAGGTAATAATATCAGTAAGCTTCTCTTCTGGACAGTTAACAACATAAGTTTGCAAACCAAAAACGTAGAGAAAAATAAAGGCTAAAAGGATAGCCAACATTATGGCCCTAGCCTTTCAAGGTCAGTGAGGACTCAGAATGTATACTGTAACATCCTGTAATTCAGTGGTGTTCCAAATTTCTGATCAAGGTGATTATCAGGCCACATAGGAAAGTGTTTGAGGATTTAGACTGTGCGTAAGGAGAGTCACATGGAGAGAAAACATTCATTCATGCTTTCACAGAGAGCAAAGAATGCCTTTGTCTGAGTGTCAAGCAATGGTCATGGCACTTGCACACGGCTGACACTGACTAAAGATCTACAAACTGCTGTACAGGGTTTCAGGGTAAATCCTGTGGGCCTTTGAGTGACCTTGTCAGATTTAGAAGTTACATTTCTTGTTATGTATGTCTTGTTTTATATTGGTCTTAACCATCCAGCATAAATGTATAAAAAGGAGGTATAAAAAGTAAAGCCATATTAATATGCTGAGCTGTAAAAGGCTCAGTTCAAAAACTGACATTGCCAGTCCTGTGGATAACCGTCTGCTATTATGGACTAATGGACTATATTGGATTGTTTTACTGAATTCATTCAATAATTGAATAGCAATGAAATCCCATCTCTGACAAAAGCGAAGAAAAAGGACGATATGAATGAAGGACCATTTTGTAATGAAATATATGTATATGTGTATACAAAATACAATAGATATGCAGCTACTTTCTCTTAGTTCAATTAGAAAATTTATCCTAATAGTGCTTAGATATCATGTCTGAATCTTGTACTATGAATAACTACTACGAAGACATTATTCAATGTATTAATTGTTGATATTTTCCTATTAACCCTGCTTTGAAACTGTCTCATTTATATTTATTTCTCAATGAATTAATTTAAAAATTAAGATTAAGCAATATTCAGAAAATTATATAGTCATTAATTAAAAATTAAATATTTCAAAACAATCCAACAAAGAAAAAGTTTTCCTGATAGCAAAAATTCACTAAAAATGAAACATAGCATAAATACTACAATGTCAAATTTATGACCAGCACTTCTAAGAGTTTGTGCTTAGAATATCACACAAAGTTCTAGTATGTCATGGACACAAACAATGTCCATGATTCTTGCTAGTTGCTAGGTGTCTCTTGTGGGATTGAGCTACTTTTATTTCCTGGATATCTACCCTGTAGACCTGGATAGAATCATGACCCATAGGGTGCAAGAGACACCATTTTTAGCATATGCTGATGGAAATATTTTGCTGCTGTATACAAATAATGATTGAAAGAGTGCTTTTATATACCTCTTTTTCTCCTGTGTTTAATTGTTTCCCCTGTTTGTTGGGTTCTTTCCATTCTCATTCATGGAGCTGTGGTCATTTTTATCTCCTCTAGAATATGTTTCAGTAGTCTGTGTAGGGTTGCCTTTGTCATCATGAAATTCTTTAGTTGTTTGTTGTCATTATACTAGAAAGAGTTTTGCAAGATATATAAGTCTGGGTTGGAATTTGTTTTCTTGCAACACTTGTAGAACTTTGCACTGTGCTCTTCTTGACTTGATGGTTTGTGAAGTTAAATATGTCATTGTTCTGATGGGTTTTCATTTAAATGTGATATTTCTTTTCTCTACAGGCTTTTAGTATACTGCTCCTGTACTAAATTTCTCAGACGTTTACTGTTACATGTCTGGGTGTGTTTTTTATTGGGTTGATGTTACTTGGAGTTTTATATGCTTTGGTTACTTGAATGGCAGATTGTTTCCTCGTATTTGCAAAGGGTTCTGCAATGACTTCTGTCCATATCCTTTTTATATCATTTGTATTGACTCCTTCTTTCTCATCGATGCTTATTTGTTTTATGCTGTTAATCTTTGCATTGTCTTGCAGATGTTTAATTATTTTTCCCTGCATCCTAGTTGTATTTACAAGATGTTTTGTTACATTTTCACTTGCTGAAATGGTATCTTCAAGGTCTGCAACTATTGTCACTTTCATTCAAATGGTTTTTCCAGCTTGGGATTGAGGTTTTAATTTCCTGTGTATCTCTGAATCTGATTCATGCATTTTATTCCTTTCCTATATTGTTCACTTAAAGTTTCCATCATTTTTCTATTCTCTTCTATTTTTATCAGTGTCTTCTTTAGAAGCACTTAGTACTTCTTTCATTAGAGTTATCACTTTTTTCTTCAGAAATTATTTCTGATCTGATTTCCTTTATATCTCTCTGCAGTTGTTTCTTTACTTTAGACACTGTTATTTCAGAGATTTCGTTTGTGTGATTTCCAATTTCTTTCATGTTATTTCCCACATTTGTTCTGGGTGGGTTTGGAGCCTGGGGATGCATTTTCTCTTCCTATTTGTCATTTTGTACATCACTGATTGCTGTTCATTGATGTAGATCTTTGATAGGGTTATTATCTTAGAACCAGGTTTGGATCTACCAAGTTCAAACTCGTCCAGGTGTGTGTGTAACTTGGGTATGCCTGCTGTGCTCTGCTTTTTTCTGCTGAAGTCCTTGGAGGTGAACCTTCTGTGCCACTCTGGCAAGATGTTCTGCTCATGGATCATCTGGATGGATCTTGCCTCTAACCTCTCTGCAGGGATTTCTGATGCACGATTCCACACCACGCCTGTCTGATAGAGGAAGTTCTACTCACATCTGGGCCTCAGCTGTGGATCCAATGAGGACCCAGTAGGTCGTCAGGGGTCTCACTCACATGCAGGGCCTGTGTCGAATGAGGACCAACATCTGCGCTCGCTCTTTTGTCCAGCTCTGACTGCCTTTGTCCACATTGCGGCTGTGGACAAAAGCAGACTCATGCAATTGTTGTGTTCCTTTTTATACAAGAAATGGAAACTGAGTAGCCAGAGGAAGCCTTCCTCAACTCTGAAACCAATGATGAATTTGGTAAATGTTCTGCAGAAGACATGGAAGAGGAACAAGCTTTTAAAAGATCTAGAAACACTGATGATGTGTTTAAATTATGAAATCTGCTTCAGAGCAAAATTCTGAGGCAGCGATTTAAAAAGGAGCCAAGAACATGAAGGCTGTCCATACAGACTATAGTGCCAGTGTTTCAGACCTAGACAGAATACTGAGTATCAGTTTTGATCTTTAAACAACTGGATAAATTCTAAAGAAAATCATCCCTACCATGGAAGAAGACCTGAAGGTTCCATTACTTTCTGCAACCAGATAGCTATTGCTCAAATCTATGCTGTAGAATGCTTAAATTACCAACACTATAAAGGAAGTGACTTTGACTGCAAGTTGGGACTGTTAATTTATCAAAGTCTGGCAGGAGCAATTATTGGAGTCAAAGGTGCTAAAATCAAAAACTTTGAGAGGACACTCAGACAACAATCAAGCTTTTCCATGAATGCTGTCCTCATTCCACTGACAGATTTGTTATTATTGGAGGAAAACTTGATAAAGATCATCCTCGATCTTCTATCTGAATCTCCCATGAAAGTACATGCATAGCCTTATGATCCCAATTTTTACAATGAAATATACTCTTGTGGTGGTTCTACAATGATGTTTGATGACCATTGCAGATGACCTGTAAGATTCCTATGCAGGGGAGTGGTGGTTTTGACAGAATGCCTCCTGGTTGGGTTGGCATCCCATGCCTCTCTCTAGAAGAGAATATGATGACATGAACCCTTATTGAGGACCACCGGCCCCTCCTCCTAGTCAAGGTGGCCGGAGGGGGGTAGCAGAACTTGGAATCTTCCATTTCCACCATTATCACCAGGAGGAGGAGATCTACCAATCTATGATAGAAGAGGAGGACCTGGAGACCACTATGATAACATGGTTGGTTTCGTTGCTGAAGAAACTTGGGACTGTGTGATAGATACACAAAGCCCATCAGAATGTCAGAAGGTGTATAAACCACAGGATGGCTCTGGATATAATTATTCCTATGTGGGGGGTCATGGCTCATATGGTGATCTTGGTGGAACTATTATTACTATACAAGTAACTATTCCCAAAGATTTGGCTGGATCTGTTATTGGCAAAGGTAGTCAGTGGATTGGGACCACATATATAATGTACAGTATCTGCTGAAGAACAGTGTGAAGCAGTATTCTGGAAAGCTTTTCTAAGACTAGTGAAGGACTAAAGGACTTCATCTTTTTTTATCTGCTTCTGTTTAAAAAGATAATGTTCCTCTGCTTCGTAGGTGTTCTGCATTTGAGGTGAGCTCAAAGCTTTGCTCTTCACCAGATGTAGTGTTTTAGTTCCTTACAAATAGAGTTAGGAGGGGAGGTGTGAAAAAACTAACACTGAAATTTTATAAAAGCAGAGTGAGTGGCTTTTATTTTTTATTCATGGGTGGTGGTTTAAAAAATTTTCCCCATGTAATTGTTGTGAACACCTAAACATTTGGGGGATTGGACAGGGAGAAAAGTAACAATAGTTCACATGTTCCTGGCATCTGCTCAGAGCAGTGTGAAGAATGTAATGCTCTTTTGTAAGAAATGTTTTATGATCTTTAAAATAAATATAGTGAATGTATTTTGGTGGTCTTTTTTTTAAAATAAAGACACTCAGTTTTCAAATGGTGGCCAAATTTCCCATTGCACTCCTAAGTTTGATTTTCAGCTCCTCTGTTGGAAATAAGTAGAGTATATCTCTTAGATACAGGCAAAATATATTGGAAAATACAGTTCTGGTGATTTTCTTAATGGATTCAGTCACTGATTGCAAAGAAGTTCCATCACACATATCATACTTATAATAAGCTGGAGTATTTTTGGTATTGCAAATGCTTGACTCTACTTTTTCAGAAGTTTTCTATCACTTGTAAAGAACCAAGGTGGGCAACAGTACTACAAATTGAAAAAAATATAAATATATTCCAGAAGCCTAGTTGGCATTCAGTTTTATTAAAACAACACTTAGTTATGGAAGTAAGTGATGGATGCTGAATAAATTCTGGATACTTTTATTATATTTCTCACCTATCGACTTATTAAATTGTCAATCTTCTAACGTCTATTAGTTAAATTTTGTATAAATATATATGTGTTTTTCCATTGTATGTAAATTGCAAGAAAAAGATGTACTAATTTTCTGTTGTATGCAGGATCATGTAGGAAATATTTATGAACTAAATCAAAAACAAGTTGAAAAAGTTCCTGTGGATGTTTTATGTAGTATCTTGGCATTTGTATTGATAGTTTAAAAGTTTTACTGCACAATAAAACTCCCATGATGCTACATTTGATATGTTTCTAGTTTGAGAAAAGGTTGGCTGGCACCTGTAAAAATAGTTTGAAACTTCTTCTTCTAATACAGTAATCTTACATACAAAATAAATAAATTAGGATCCAGTGGTCCCTGGGCGGTCCCATTTGCATACCAGTCCTGGACTCTGAGTTGAATGTCTGATAATGTTCATAGGATAATTTCTGTTTTCTTTAATATACTTAACCATTACCTATAGACTAGTACGTGGTCTGCCTTAGAAAACTTCCTATGTGCAACTCAAAAGAATGTGTACTTAGATGTTGTTATGTGGATAACTATGTGTGTGTGTCTACTGTCCATTTGTTCAAAGATTTGGTTGAGTTCTGTGACCTCTTTGCTAATTTTTTGTGTGTTTGATCTACGTTTTTGAAATGAGGGGATATTTAAGTCCCCTATTAAGATTGTGATACTGTTTATTAGATTTGTCATATCCTTTAAAATTTGTCTGATATAGTTGTGTGCTCTCGTATTTGGTGGATACATATGTATGACTGTTATACCCTTCTCTTGAATTTTCCCTTGACCAGTATAGAGTGACCTTCTTAATCTCATTTGATGATTCTTCTATTGAATTCCACATTGTCTGAGAACAGAATCGCTACTGATGTGTTTTTTTTTTTTTAAGTCCTGGAACATGTAGTATTTTCCATCCTTTGACTTTCAGCTCATGAATTTTTTTACTAGTTAAATGTGTTTCTTGTATACAGAATATTGTTTGACTTTGTTTCTTAATCCCCTCTGCTATTTCATTTGTGAACTGAATCCATTTATATTGGCACTTATAATTGATATGCTTGTCATGCTATTTTTTTTTGTTGATTCCCTACTTTTATCATGTGTTTAATAGTTCGCTATATTTGGTAGGTTCTTTCTGTTGTCATTCTTGGAATTGTGTACATTTTGATCCCTTTCCAGAATATGTTTTTAGTAATCTTTTCAGGGTTGGCTTGGTCATCATGAATGCAGTTAATTATTCTTTGTCATGAAAGTATTTCACTCACATGGAGAGAAAACTTTCTCTAAAGCTCTCACAGAGAGCAAACTGGTCAAGCATTGGCCGTGACTCGTCCACATGGATGATACAGACAAAGGATCTACAAAGTAAGGTACAGGATTACAAGATTAACCCTGAGGGGACTTCACTGACCTCATCAGAAACAAAAACTACATGTTTTGGTATATAGGTCTTGCCCTATCTTGGTCTTAGCCATCCAGCAGAAAAGTATAAAAATGAGGTATACAACGCGGGGACATAATAATAAGTTGAGCTGTAAATGGCTGTGGTTGACAACTTCTTCAGATAACTCACTACTTTTGTGGAATGCTGGACTGTGTTAGATTGTGTCTCTGAGTTCAGGCACCTAAATTGGTTAAATGACAATGGAGTGCCCATCTTTGACAGGTGTAGACAAAGGAAGGGGTATAGCAAGGAAGAATCATGATGTGTGTGTATGGACACTACAGTTGGGATAGATACGCCGTGCTTCTACTTAATTCTATGAGAGGCAAGATTTGCACTAATGGTGGTTGGACAGGATATTATGTCGGCTTCTAGTACTATGGACAACCACTAGGAAAATAACAAGGTAGATAGTATTAATTATTTAATCTGTGATATAATTCAGGTATAAAAATAAGATATGTAAACAACTACACTCCTAATTTACTGATAAGAGACATGTGCTATGATAATATCTGTAAGTATAATATCATGTATGCATCTTATATGATACCAAAACATTATGAAAACAGTTTGCAATGTATTAATTTATCGAATCTGTCTTGTTAAGGTGTCTTAAAGCTGTCTCATTAATATTTGTACTTCAATAAAATAAAAATACTTAAAAAGAAAGTGAAAGTACTTCACTTATCAATTAAACTTGAAAGAGACTTTTGCAGGGTTGACCAGTCTAGGTTGTAATTTGTCTTCTTGGAGGAGTTGAAGTACATCACTCCATGCTATTACTGATTTTTGAAGAGAAATATGCTGTTATTCTTTTTTTAATGTTTATTGACACTTTTATTATAGTTACATCAAACGTATATTAACATGAGGTGATTTGACATTGCATCGCTAAATCATCCTACTCAAGAATGCAGAATGCTTTTTTAATTTTTTTCCTTCCCTGGGAGATTTTTATTCAGAGGTATGTCATTCTTTATTTTATTTTAGCTTTTTAGTTTGAAAGCTGATTAATAGGACAGTTTCAATAATTAATACATTGTACATTGTTATCTTCTTAGTGATTATCCATAGTACAAGAAGCAGACAGGATATCCTATCCAAACACTATTAGTACAAATATTCTCATTGAGTTAAGCAATAGTAGCTGCATATCTATACTAACTATTCTATATATACAGATACAAAATGGTCCTTCCTTTGTAGCCCCTTTTTTGTTTAGTCCTGTCAGAGATGGGTATTCCCTTGGCATCTAAATACTATCGGTGTATGAATTCAGAAAAACAATCCAGCAGAGTCCAGTAGTCCACAATATTAGTGGATTATCTGCAGAAGTTGTTGACTTGAACCCTTCACAGCTCAGTATATTAATATGGCTTTACTTTATATACCTCGTGTTTATACTTTTCTGCTGTATGGTTAAAACCAAGATAACGCTAGACCTATATAACAAGAAATGTTTTTTTCTATCTGGTAAGGTCAGTCAACTACCCTCAGGGTTTATCCTGTAATCCTGTACCACACTTTGTAGATCCTTTGTCAGTGTCAGCCATATGGATGAGTCAGGGCCACTGCTTGAACAATTTGCTCTCTATGAAGGCCTAAGAGAATGTTTTCTATCCAGGTGACTCTTCTTAGGCACACTATACAACATTGATCACATTCTTCTGTGTCTCCATAATGCCCTTAATCCGAAAATTTGGGGCACAACTGAGTTACATGATGTTACAGTACAGGTTCACCTATGTCCTGAGTCTTCACTGTCCTTACAAAGCTAGGGCCAAAATGTTGGCTGTCCTTGCAGCCCTTCTATTTCTCTAATTTCAGTATGCAAACTTAGGTTGTTAACCCTCCAGAAGAGAAGCTTATTATTACCCTGCAACATATGCAGTTCGTGTAGCCTCACTATCTGTCTAAATATGAGATGTTGTAGGCATAACATGGAACAGATATTTTCCATCAAGTATTGAAATATTAAACTTTAAGTCCTTACAGAATATGAAGAAATTTTTTAGGAGTGAGCTCTTACTGATATATTTACACCAATATTTAGAAATCTATCCACGTACAGAATATGCTGTTATTCTGAAGAGTTTTCCTTTAAATGTTATCTTAATCTTTTCTCTAGCAACTCTTAGTATGTTGTTCTTGCCCTGAATTTCTGGGATCTTGACTGTTATATATCTTTGGTGTTATTTTAATTTGGTTGATATTATTTGGAATTCTATATGTCTCTGTTACTGCATGTCAGATACTTTCTCATATTTGTGAAGTTTCTGCTATTACTTCTGCCCATATTCTTTTCATGTTGTTTGTGTTGCCTCCATCTTTTTCATGGATGCCAATACTCTTGTGTTGTTCATCTCTGCATCATCTTGCTGGTGTTAAATTATTATTTCCAGAATCCTAATCATTTTTAAGAGATTTTTCATTACATATTCACTAGCCTTAATAGTGCTTTCAAGAACTGGAAGTCTAGCTTCACTTTTTACAAATGGTTTTGCTAAGTTGTGATTGAGGATTTTTTAAAAACATATTTGGTACAGGGTCAAACTATGCAAGTTGGACTCATAGTGACCCTCCTGTTTTCAGGATTGTAATAACAGGCACGTTCCTCCATGGCTGGACTCATGCACCAGGCTCACCATGCTCTAAAGGCAAGGCTAGCACACAATGGGGCCCTAGGGCTGGCCAATACTGGTGCTTAGTACACTAACGTATCTTGCTGGCCTTTTGTGATTCACTTTTTAATTTCTTGTTTATTTCTCTGAAGATGCTTCATGCGTTCTATTTCTTTCCTATATTTCACATCATTTTTCTATTCCCCTCTATTTTTTATGTGTCTTCTTTAGAAATGCTTAGTAGTTCTTATATTGTAGTTATCCTTTCCTTTTTTTTAACCTGTGAGATTATCTCTGATCTTATTTCCTCTATACTCTTTTTTATTCTTTTATTTTTGTTTTATTGAAGTATTTGTACTACAAATATCATTGAGACAGTTTTAAGATACCTTGACAAGATGGATTTGATAAATGAATACATTGCAAACTGTTTTCATAATGTTTTGGTATCATAGAAGGTGCATACATGATATTATACTTATAGACATTATTATGCCATATGTCTCTTATCAGTACATAGAGTGTAGCTGTTTGCGTATCTTATTTTTTATACCTGAATTACATCAAAGATTCAATAACTAATAATTTCTACGTTGTTATTTTCCTAGTGGTTGTCCATAGTACTATAAGGTGACATAATATCCTGTCCAACCACAATTAGTGCAAATCTTGCCTCTCATAGAATTATGTAGAAGCACAGCGTTATTTATCCCAACTGTACTGTCTAATACACACATCATGATTCTTCCTTTCTATAGCCCTTCCTGTGTCTACACCTGTCAGAGATGGGCACCCCATTGTCATTCAACTACTTTAGGTGCCTGAACTCGACGACACAATCCGACACAGTCCAGCATTCCACAACAATAGTGAGTTATCTGAAGATGTTGTCAACCATAGCCATTTACAGTTCAGCTTAATATTATGGCCCCGTGATGTATGCTTCATTTTTATACTTTTCTGCTGGATGGTTAAGACCTAGATAGAGCAAGACTTATATACCAACACATGTACTTATGTTTCTGATGAGTTCAGTGAAGTCCCCTCAGGGTTTATCTTGTAGTCCTGTACCTTATTCTGTAGATCCTTTGTCTGTGTCATCCATGTGGATGAGTCATCTATATTCTATAGTTTTGTTTTGTTTTGTTTTGTTTTGTTTTACTTTGTTTGCTATTATTTTGGAGATTTCAGGTGTTTGGCTTCCAATTTCTTTTATGCTGATGTCTAATGGGTTTACTCTGGGTAGACTCAGGGCCTGAGAATACATTTTAGTCCTTTTTTCGTAACTTTCAATTTCAGAAAAATATCATTATTTTGATATTTGTCTTGCCTTTGTGTGCAATTTTGATAGTAACTAGCTGTATCACAAGTCAGACCCTCCTTTTAAAAAGTGCTTTTTTTTGGCATCTCTTCTGTCTCAGAGATTATTGTTTTGTGTGTGTTCCAAGATTTGACCTCTACAAATTGAAAGTGAGATATTGGTTTCCATTTGGCACTCTCTTCTGTCATTCAGTGTACAGCTCTGTTGAAGTTATTACCCAAGCACCTCCCTATATTAATACTCAAGGGAAAAATATGTGGTTAAGACATATATGATTTCCTATTTACGGTAGAAAAATTAGCAATACTAACAACAGCTAGTAACAGGAATCGACAAACGTTTGTAATTAATGTTTGTATTTTAGACTATAGGAGCAAACATTACAGCTGTACAACCAAGCATATCTTAAATTAGGAATTAGATTTAATTTAGTTCTCCTGAGTTCTGTCAGGGCACCTTCCCTTTATCCACTTAGAGTCTTCCAGGTAGACTAGTTTACCCCAGTTATCTGATACCAACTCTGTTTCACAAGAATGTTCTTGTAGTTGTAAGCCTCTGCATGGGCTTCTCTGGACCCAGCGGCAAGAAATGGGCTGGCTGTGCCAGCTTGCTTCTGGTCCTTGAGCTCCCTCCCACTGGGTTGGAATGGGACAACTGTACCTGGTTCCATTGTGTTTAAATAACACATTTTTTTAATCCATTCATCTGGGTGTAAGGTTTACTGCTAATGAATGTTGTTGCTACAAACAGCAATGTGCATGTATCACTGTAATATGATGTATGAGAAATTCAAAATAAAAACAATGATCAAAATAAAAGATAGATTACAGGATGTATAGAGATAAGCCTTTCTCAAAGAGGGTGCCAGCTGGGAAGGAGGCGGCGGCGTGGAGGAGAGGAGGCGCGCACGGCAGCCCCTGCTGCCCCCGACGCGGCCCGGCGCCGTGGGCGAGGAGCCGGAGGTCCCGCGTGAGATGGGCTGGGCCCAGGTGGTGCAGAACCTGGCGGAAAAGAAGGGAGAGTTCCGCGAGCCACGGCCAGCGCGGCGGGAGGTAGAAGGCGGTGGCAGGGGCGCGGGAAACGGGCTCACCGCCCCCGCGGGCCTGGTGGCGCCGGGCCTCGGCGACTTTCCACAGCTGGCCGTGGGGACCCGAAGGGCCGTCGGTAAGAGCCGGCAGGCGAGACCTCAGGCTCCCGCAAGAAGAAGGGCGCCACTGAGCCGCCCAGGAGGAAGCAGGCGAGGCTCACCGACGAGCAGGCGGTGGCGGGGACACTTCTTCGTGCGCATCTGTCCAGGGCGAAGAGGGCGCCAGCCCCACCCGGGACTTCGTGGTGGGTGCGCTCATCCTGCGCTCCATCGGCATGGACCCGAGCGACATCTACGCAGTCATCCAGATCCCGGCAGCCGTGAGTTCGACGTGAGCTTCCGCTGGACGGAGAAGCTGGCTCTGCTTCTTCGCGTCCACGAGGAGAAGCGCGAGCTGGGAGAACTTTGCAGTGCTGAGCTGGAGCAAGTCCAGCTTGAAGACGCTCTTCATTCTCTTCCAGAACGAAACGGTGGACATGGAGGACATCGTCACCTGGCTCAAGCGCCACTGCGACGTGCTGCCTGTGCCCGTGAAAGTGACCCATAGGTTTGGGATCTGGACCGGGGAGTACAAATGCGAGATCGAGTTGCGCCAGGGGGAGTGTGGGGTCAAGCACCTGCCGGGAGCCTTCTTCTTGAGGGCTGAGAGGGGCTACAGCTGGTACAAGGGG
>PVKA01015467.1:17532-50103 GCA_004027165.1 Ctenomys sociabilis | reverse complement strand
TGTATTTTAGAGAATGGTCTACAGGATGTTCAAGGTCTCATTACTAGATTGGATGTGTAGTGATCCTCCTATTTACAGCCCCCCAAGAGCTGGAATTACAGGCGCGTCCCACCACACCTAGTCTCAAATGCCCTCTCAGCATGCCCAGGGCCCGCGGCCGGCACGGCAGGCCGGGGGATACAGCCCCTGCCCCTGTACCTGCTTTCAGGTGCTTTAATTTACTGAGCTATTTGGCCGGCCCCCAAAAATCTTAATAATTCCCATTTTACAGTTAACAAATTATTAAACTAGTTTTTCTTTTGTTTCTCCCTGAAGTCCCTGTGTATGTCTGTTACTTATATTGCACTGAAATAGTCTACTAATTCTTGAACTGCAAAAGCTTTTTAAGATTTTCCCAGTTTTTATTATTTATTTCTTTCTGTCGATTTTTTAGCCTACAGCAAACTTATTATTTACCTATCAAAGTGACAGCTTTACGTTTGAATTTACTTGACCTAGAAAAGGATGCTTATCCCCTTGAATGTCTCCTCTTGAAGGCTCGTAAGAAGCATAAGTTGTTTTCTATTTTTGTTATTAGCTAAATGTATTAACTTATGTTTAAAATTTAGTTGCTCATTCACGACATTTTCATTTGTAAAATTAAATATGCACTAGGTCTCTGTGTCTTTACCAGAAAAGCAAACTGCGAGCTGGTCAACTGAAAAATCATTTTTTTAAAAAAAGAGTCAGCTGTGGTTCTTTATTTCTGCATTTGTCTGTCTTTGGAAAAAGCTACAGCATATACTTATTAACATAATATTTACCTGGGAGTGGTGGTCATACCTGTATTCCAAAATTCTAAATCTGAGGAAAGAAGTTCATGAGTTGTTGACAGCTTGGACTACATTGTGAGACCCTGTTGTAGTAAAATTCCAAACAACTATTAAATAATTTTAACTTCTTCAAATCTCTTGTACTCATTCCTCTTTGTTCACACACATTATCTGTATGTGGAGCTGCTATTTCCCACAACTCCAACGCTAGTTTCTTGTCTATTATGCTGAAGAAGCCATAGTAAGAAGGAAGTCGGCTGTGCTCCTCGCAATCATTTTGTTAGTCCTAGCACACTTTCCAGTGCAGTGTTGAATGAAGGAGAGAATTCTAGTTAGTGATTTGATACATACATAAGCATAATTACTTGAATGCATGTATTCAACATCAGTGATGATTTATCTAGTTTTAATATTATACTTATATTAAATTTTTCAATTTAATCCACTTTTACAATTAAAATGCACTATAAACTTACTTTATAATTATCCTAGATTTTGCATTTCAATTAACAGTACACCATTATTTCAAAAATAAGGTTACAATTTAATTTCTGAAAAGTTACTTCTTAGTGACGATTGTATATAATCAATGATTACATGTAGTATTGTATCTTCTAATTAGAACTTAGGTAAGAAAAGTTTAATAGAGTATTCATATTCGTTGCTATTACATTGAAAAATGAGCAGAACTTCTAATTCATACAATCATTTACCGAAAGGAAATTCACAATTATGAGTCTTTGGCATGCTGTACTTGATTATTTTTCTCTCTCTAATTTCATCTTCTAAAGCTCTGTATTTTTTCAATACTGTTATCTCTGTAGTCTTATTCCAAGTACAGTTGCCAAAACTAATCAGTGTTGGTTTGCTTTGGCTGTCACTGTTCTGTGGCTTTTAAGTTGCTAATATGAATTTTTTTCGTAAGAGTGTAGTCCCAGAATTCAGTTTACAGCCTCCACCCCCCCCCAAAAAAAGAACAGTGGCAAAAATTCTTATGCTTTTCTTAGTATGTGTACTTCTGTGTATATCTATTTGAATTTATTGTAATCATATTTTGTACCACTCTAAATAAAAATAGACCTCAGTTTTACCATTAGGATATCTATGTAGCCTTCAAGTAAAGGCAAATCTACAGTACATCTTCATTGGAATACTTTTTTGTGGTACCATGGTAACTGGAATATGTAAGATTTTTCATGATGTAAAATGTAGCCATAAGATTAACAATACTATCTTTTAATTTTTTTTTCCCTCTGGGGATTGAACTCAGGACCCTGAACTTGCCAGGCAAACACTTATTCTACTGAGCTACCTTTCCAGGTCCTATCTTTGAATTGAATAAACATGCTTAAATAAATATATAGACTCACCTTGAAATTTTATTTCCAAATTTAAGCCTGAGGTTTGGTTTATTTTTGTTTCAGAGTACTTGTTCAATATTTATGAGTACATCATTCTTTTATAGCAATGACAAGTTTTATAAATGTAGAGATCTCCATTATTTTCAATAGGAATTATAATTCCATAATGTGCACAGGGTATAAAATGTATGTAGTGTAAATTAATTTTCCCAGAGAAAAATCTTCAATCAATTGATTCATAATGTTTATTTATAGAATTTTGCTCTCTGATGGAGGAGTTATACAATATGCATCAATCTTAGAATAATATTAATAAAATATTTTAGTTAGATATGAAGTTACTAGGTCTGAGTATCAAGAAGATATTATTTCCTACTCAAATTCTTATTAAAGAACTATTAAGTATTCCCAAACATAGATTAAGACTCAATGTATGGAAGGATCCCACAAATTCATTAATATATATTGTTATTGTTTAGGTATAAATATCATTGTAGCAAAATGTAGGGAGTACATGTAACATAAAATATTTATTTCTTATACTTTTGAGAAATCTTTCTTTCCTATGTGCCTTCTTCCTATTCTCTTTCTGTTTGCAACTATTGGAAGAGCCAGAGAGAAGAACTTTAGTACTCGTGTGTGCTCCTGTTTTTTCAAACAGCCATTTCCTCAGCTGCCTACTAAATAAGTATTAGCAGCTAACTGATTAAACTACCTTTCCTGTGAGATTGAAATTAGCAAAGGCTTAAGGAAATTAGCAGGGGCTCTGCTTTGCTGTGGCCTTATGTGCTGACTGTCTAAAGCTGCACACAATTATTGTTCCGAAATGTAATAGAAAATTAGATTTACATAAATATTTTCATGTAACATTTTAACATTTTCACAAAATGTAATCTTCAAATACTGCCATATTAGAAGTATTTTTATGTAAAACTTTATATTCCATTCTTCTAAGAATATTTTTCCACATTCATAAAAAAAAAGTAATAGTATATTTTGGCTATTTCCTTTTCAAAAATGAAGGTTTTTCTAAATACACAAAATCAAAGATTATAAGAATTATGTGAGTTAGTGGTTACTCAAACCACTAATCTTTTTTTTGTGCAGTATAATTCCCATTACAATGTTGTTGTCAAATGAGCATCTAGCTATTTTTTCAATATTTCTAAGGTCAGAAAACCAGCTGTATACTAAAATGACTGAATCAGCCCCAATTTGTGAGTTTAAATCTTCTAAGCATTCTCTCCCCTCTACTCACTCACTGTTTATTCAGATGTTAGTAAGTGGACCTCACATTAATCTTCTTCTTTGTATACATAATATTTTTGATCTATTATATGTTCTTTCTATGCCACAGCTTGATTTTTTCCTACTCTTTAATAAGTTATATCTGTCCATAATAGATTTAAATTAATATAAAAGCATTACTGTCCCATTGGCTAATTTGCCTAGAAATTCCATCTTTTGAATATAATCCAACAGATTGCTTGTTTAAGGCTTCTATTTGAAAAAACTTCTTCTTATGCATTCATCTGGATCATGGATAAACACTTATTCTACTGAATAACAGAATAATAATTAAAATCAGTCCCTCAGTCCCAACATAAGAAGACCTCCAAGAGTTAAATTGAGGGATATATATATATATATATATATATATATATATATATATATATATATATATATTAAGACCTGGATGTGGGTTTACTTATAGCTTTAATTTAATTTTAATGTTTAAAGTAAATAATTTTGCATGTCTTGGCAAAAATGCTGGCATACTTGTTTGTATGCTGTTGCTTCATATTCCACTGGGGATATTATGTAACTACACAGAGTACACCTTATTTGCTTCTATAGTGCACAGAATTCTTAACTCTAAAAACATACTTGTTCTCACCATTCCAGCAGAATCACTTAAATTTAACTTTTAGGTGTTTTTTTTTTTTTTTTTTTTTTTTTTTTTTTTTTTTTTTTTTTTTTTTTTTTTTTTTTTTTTTTTCTTTCTTTTTTACAAACTTAGGACAGGGCTCACAGAGTGTACAGGGTTTCACTATACAGATCAGACTCATAGTGATTCTTCTGTTTTCAGCCTCCCAAGAGCTGGGATTACAGGTATGCATCACCACACTCAGTCTCAATCACCCTTTGAGGGTGCTCTGAGGGTGGGGCTGGCACAGCAAGTTGGGGATTGAACCCAGCCACTGTGCTCTGTGGAAGCAGCTGCTTTAGTCTGATGAGTTATCTGGCTGGCACTGCAAAATATATTTTCTTATCAGTACTTCAGGGCAGAGGAGATAGCTCAGTAGAATATCTGCTCCCCTGGCAAGTACAAGGGCCTGAGTTCAATCCCCGGTTCCGCAAAAAGAAAAAAAAGTAGCACTTTAAAATATTTATTTAGTGAGTGACCTTGTAATCTCTTTGTGAGTTTTTCAATTCATGCTGGATACGATAAGCAAATTGCCCATTTTTGATACTGTATCAGTTTAATCAGCTTCTTTAAATTTTTTAAAATCAAGAGGCTAAAGGAAGACATTTGAGGATAGAGAGAAAAATGGTTTGGCATTATGGAATTGAGGTTATCACATTTGTATCTATCATTTCCTCTGTGCAATTTTGTAAAACTTTATCATACCCCTGTAATTTGAGCCTCTATCTAGAAAATGAGGAAAAGAGCAAAGTCTCCAAGATTATTTCTCATCATGAGATTCCCCTGAAGAACTATTTTATTGGTTTTCTTTCTGGAAGAACCTATTTCAGATTGTTGAAATTCAGAAAAAAATATTACTGTATTTAGATATTTAAAAACCTTCCTAATATACCAAAGAAAAAATCGTAGTTTTCTTTTCTTTAGGATCAATATGGAATTCTTCTGACTATGCTCTGGACTCACTGAATGCTACTGAGTGAAATTTTGGATGAACATGAACATGTCAGATTTTTCTAAACATCATCTGTAGTCTATTTCAAGGGAAGCAAACTTAGTTATTTCTAAAAAGAGTACTGCAAGATTTCTATAGGGAGAAATTTTTTAGACATGATTTTGGAGACAGGGTTTCATTATGTAATCCAGAAAGTCCTTGAACTCACTAAGTACCCCAAGCTGACCTTGAACTCACAGCATTCCTTCTGCCTCAGACTCTCTGGTGCTGGGATTATGGGCATGTACTTCCACACAGAGCTGGGAAAAGTTTCAGGGCCCTGAAGGATGAACATCCATTGTTATTTCTGCAATAAATGTAGCAAATTAGATGAATGCATTTATGTTACAAAGTAATCAAACAGTAGTTTGCTACATTAAAAACTTCTTAAGCATGCACTGAATGAACTTTATACTATATTTAATGTTTCTTAAAAATCTGTTCTTTTTATATCTCTTTAAGACTGCAACCTAGTAAAGATTTGAGAATTATGATAGTTCATTTCAGATTAAAGCAGTTACTCAAATTCATTCTCTTCAAAAACTCAAACATGTGCATCCCTTCTTTTTCATGCAGATAAAAGCAAGGACATTAAAAATGAGAATATGAAAATAAAAACACTTGCCCATGTTTTAAAAATATATATCTTTTTTCCCATTATTTTAATAATTTGGGGGGCCAAAATAGACAATACTTGGTATAAACAGTATATTTTTGAGATATAAATTAATATACATGCATCTTAGAAGCCAATAGGTTTTATTCATTGAATGTATCTGTATCTATATAAATTATTGAATTGAATTGTACATTCAGATGGGTACAAAGCTATTTCCAAGGCCTTGAAAGTTTCCTTGAACACTTTGGCAATGTCTCTCTCTCCCCTATCCCAGACAATCACAGATCAGATTTCTTTCACTATAGCATATTTTGCATTTTTTCAGCCTTAGAATAAGTATTGGTCATTAAAAAACTTTTTTTCTTTTGTATTTTAGGGAAGGGTCTACAGGATGTTCTGGGTATCACTGCTAGATAAGACTCGTAGTGATCTGCCTGTTTACAGCCTTCCAAGAGCTGCGATTACAGGTGTGCACCTCCATGCTCAGTCTCAATCACCATTTCAGTGCGCCCTGGGGGGTGGGGCCAGCATGGCAGGCCCAGGATGGAACCCCAGACCCCTGCCTCTGCTTGCAGGTGCTTTAATCTGCTAAGCTATTTGTGCAGTCCTTTAAAAAATATATTTTTAATTTAAATACACAGATGTAAAATTCTATGATATTTAACTAAAAAGTTAAAATATTAAATAAAACAAGCTAAAATCTGTTTTATTTAATAAAAGAAGTTGGAGTTAGTCTTGTTTAATAAAACAAACTGCATTTTTTAAGAAATACTTTTATTTATCAATGTTCACCTCCTTCCCCTTTCAATACTTCTGTCCTCTTTACTGTACTATTTGTCTATTGGTGTGAGCATTGTAGAACTTTTTTTTTTTTTCTCTTGAGAGGAATGAACAATGGATTACCTGGAAAAGTCCCATCATTTCAGGTCAACTGGCCTAGCTGTTTTAGAGTTAAAGAAAACAAATATATTTATCCACACACTTCTCCTTTTATGTCATTCCTACTCTTGCCTGCAACTGACAGTGGTGCTGAAAGACAAATGAGACAGAAGTGGTGGCTTCAATTCCTACTCGGTCATAGGGAACCTGGGGGCAAAAATAAAACTAGAGTATCTTGTGAGTATGGAATTTCTGGAATTGGAAATAAAGACAAAGAAATAATATTCACAACAGGGCTGAGAGTCCTTCACTCTTGCTGTTAACTTGCATGTGTAGCTTGGCATTTTTGGATCAAATTTTGAGGGGAAACATTCACTGCTCTTTGGTTGATGCTCTGCAACTCAGTGACTGGTGTAACTCTCTGTTCTTTGCATCTGAGGTTAACACCTAGCATAAATCTGAGGCAATAGTGCTGTTAAAACACACACGCAGACACACACACACTTATGATAATAGAGGTAACATATATCAACATTTTCTTTTTTAAAAAACAATTTTATTGGTACCATCATGTGCCCATACATGATGATCAAATCCATCATTGTGAGTTTGGGCCTGCATCCTCTTTTTTCTTTCCGTTTTCCTCCCCTTAATTCAACCATTCTTCTCTATTTATTTACAAAACTTTGTTTCCATTTCATTCCGATTATTCTTTTCCCTTCCTTTCTCACTTCCCTCATTCTTGTTTTTCTTTTAAACAATTTTTTACTACTTCACAGTAACTAATATATATTTGGTCCTAATTTATAATTTTATTTTCTCACACCAAAAAGACAATTCATTATCTACATGTGTGTCTGATTTATTTCACTTAAGAGTATGATCTGATGGTGTATCCACTTACCTAGAAATGTCTCCAGTTTATCATTCATTGTGGCTAAGTAATATGTCACTGTATTAACAAAGAAACCAATATGTTTCTTATCCATTTGTTGGTTGGTGGGCATTTGGGTTGTTTGCAAGATTTAGCTGTTATTAATTGTGATACTTTAAATATAGCTCTGCATATACTGCTGTGCAATGATGCTTTTAATTCTGTCAGGAGCATACCAAAAAGAGGAATACCTTGGTCAAGTGAAACCTCTAGTCCTAGTTTTTGAGGAAACTCCACACTGGTTTTCAGAGTGGTTGCACCAGTCTACAATCCCAACAAGATTGGAAAAGGGTTCCTCCTTCTCTATTGCTTCTACAACACTAGTTATTGGTTGACATCTTGTCAATGACCAATTTTTCTGACTAAAATGAAATTTCAGCAAATAACAATTCAGTGACAGCTAAGACTAAATAAATAAATAAATAAAAGAATTCCTGCACACAGATAACATTTAGTGAAGGAGAAATTAGGAAAATGATACCATTCATGGTAGCATCAAAACTGAAAATATTAAGCATCAATCTAATAAAGAAAGTAAAATAATTTCTACTTCGGAAACTAATACTCTGAAAAATGCCATCAAAGAGGACATGAGAAAATTCAAAGGTATAATTCAAAGGTATGTCTTGCTATCAAGTACAAAGAACCAACATTGAAAATTGCTGTATGTTCAAAATTATTATGCAAACCTAATGGAATCCAAATCAAAGCTCTATGAGCATATCACAAAGAACTAAAGGAAACATTTCTAAACTTCATGTGGCAACAGAAGAGACATAGGGTAGCAAATACAATACTGGACAACAAAGGCAAGGCAGAGGGCAACACAATCTCTGATTCTAAATTATACTACAGAGCAATTGTGATGGAAGCAGCATAATATTGGCAAAAATAAATAAATAAAAAAGATATGAGAATCAGTAGAGCATATTAGATGATAATGAATCAACTACAAACACCCTTATCTTTGACATAAGTGGCCGAACACATTCACTGGTGAAAGGTAGCTTATTTAATAAATAGTACTGGAATAGTGGTCTTTTACATGCCAAAGACTAAAACTAGAACTATGTCTACCATCTGAACTAATTTAAAATCAAAATGGATCAAAGATCTAAATATTGAAACAGAAACACTAAATATACAGGAAGAGAGAATAAGACACAGAGGTAGGCAGGGCTGGCCAAATAGCTCAGTGGATTAAAGCATCTACTTAGATGCAGGGTCTGGAATTCAATCCCCAGGCCTGTTATACTGGCCACACCCCTGGAGCCCACTCAGACAGCCAATGAGACTGGGCATGGTGGCACATGCCTGTAATCCCAGCACTTGGGAGGCTGTAAACAGGAGTATCACTACGAGTTTGATCTACGCAGTGAGCCCCTGTACATCCAGTATACCCTGTCCTAAATACAAAAAGAAAAATGATTAATGAGCAAGACCCCTATTAACTAGGATGTATTAAAAAGCATCAGATTGTTGCACAGAGCAAAATTACAAGGTTGAAGCAAGAAATCAGAGTATTGGTAGTAAACTATTGATCAGTGGTTTCCCTTTGGAAAATCTGTGTTAGTGAAGGAAAACTTAAAATAAAGAACAGCTTACTATAAGTTGACCCCCCCTCCCCCGGGCAAAAATTTCCAGAAATAATGAAGTTATTTGAGTGAAGAAACTATAAAGATAGATGTTTACATGTCAATGTCTTTGTATCTTGTCGCTCTTAATTTTATTAGACAGGGACACTATCTCAGTAAGATATAGATTCTTTAAGGTTCATATTTATTTTCTTGACATAGAACACAGATTTATTTTTTTTTATAAATCATGTACCAGCTCAGAATTTTTCTGAGGAAACATTGAAGTCACTTGATTTTTAATAGATTATGATAATATAAAAACAAGTATATGAAGTGATTTAGAACAATATTAATTACACAGAAGTCTTTCAGAAATACTCAGGAGAAGTATTATTATACTTCATAGAAAAGTAGATAAAATAAAAATGCTGTCCGATCAGTAGCAGAGCAGAGAGCAGCCCCCAGAGAGCCATGAGCAGCCCCACTGTCGCTTTCCCAGTTACCATCACACCCGGGAGGAGCCCCAGTTGCCTGCCGCAGCCCGCTGCAGTCACCATCACCCAACCACGAGCCGCAAGGCCCCAAGCCAGCAACCACCTGCCGACCCCTCCACACAGCCCCGGTCTCAGCGCTGAGGACACCAAGCCAGGACCCACCAGGAGGAGCACCGCAGCATGTGGTGGTCCAGGAGGCCTCACATCGGAGGCGCCTGCAGCGAGGACAAGAAGGTCATTGCAGGGAGGACTCTGGGAACAGTAAAATGGTTCAATGTAAGAAACGGATATGGCTTCGTCAACAGGAATGACACCAAGGAAGATGTGTTTGTACACCAAACTGCCATAAAAAATAACCGCAGGAAGGATCTTCGCAGTGTAGGAGATGGAGGGACTGTGGAGCTTGATGCTGTTGAAGGAGAAAAGGGTGCGGAGGCAGCAAATGTTGCAGGCCCGGCAGGAGTTCCAGTTAAAGGCAGTAAATACACAGCAGACCACAGCAATCATAGATGCTATCTATGAGGTAGGGGTCCTCCATGCAGTCACTAGCAGAATTCCCAGAATAGCGAGAGTGAGGGAAAGAATAGGGATGGAGAGCGCTCCCGAAGGCCAGGCCCAGCCACTCAGGGGAAGGCTCCCACCTTACTAATGCAGAAACCCTGTGGGCATCGACCACAGTATTCCAACTCTCCTGTACCAGGAGAAGTGATGGAGAGTGCTGACAGCCAGGGTGCAGGAGAACAAGGGAGACAGAATACAAATGGAGGTTACAGACCACGATTCCGCAGGGGCCCTCCTCGCTAAAGACAGCCTAGGGAGTATGGCAATGCAGAAGATAAGGAAACTCGCAGAGATGAGACCCAAGGTCAGCAGTCACCTCAGCGTGGTTACTGTCACAACTTCAGTTACTGATGCAGACGCCCAGAAAACCCTAAACCACAAGATGGCAAAGAGATAAATGCAGCTGATCCACCAGCTGAGAATTCCTCAGCTCCTGAGGCTGAGCAGGACAGGGCTGAGTAAAGGCCGGCTTAACCCTCATCTGGTTTAGTCATCCAGCAAGAAAGAAAGGAATAGGAGATTCCAGCAATAAGCAATGAACAAAAAATGGAACTGAAGACCTTAACTGCTTGCTTTTTTGCCCGTTGCCCAGATAACTAGAACTATCTGCATTGTCTGTGCAGCATGGGGGTTTTATTATTTTTATCTATTATTTCTTTTTGGTAATAACACATGTGTTTTTTTAAGAAACCTGCTTTTCCTCAATGCACCTTTAAAGGTTTTTAAATCATTTCATATCTGGTCAAGCTGCAACTGTAAATTAAAATAAATCTTTTCTCTCCTCTTTTATGTATATCAGGCATTTTGTACCAGCACTCAAAAATTAATCAATATATTCTATATTTACTCTTTTTAAATAAAGAAATGTGCTTTTATCATTGGTATAAGTTTCTAAAGTCGATTGCATTCAATGTTCACCTTTTACTTAAAAGTGAGAGCAAACATACAAGACTTATACATCTGCATGAAGCGTCTATTGCTAAAATCCCCATACGAGATGTGGCAATTAAATCTGTGAATCATTGAAAGGTCTCACTTGGTGGGCTGTGGAACTTCTAATCTTGCACTTGACCTCGTGATATATACAGGAATTTCCACAGGTGGACTAGATGGATTTTGGGTGAGAAACATAAAAATAAATTCATTGACTCGATTTCATCCTGTGGAGACAGAAGCATTAATTAGTGAGCCAAAACATTAATTAATAAGCAGTAAAATTGCAAGCAGAACTGATAATTCTCATTTAAAAAGTGTCAGAACTGACCCTTCAGGCGCCTTCATTGTGACACTGTAGACACGGTAGTGCATAGGCCCTAAAAGTTGGGAGTTTCTGATGGACAGCAGGTCAAAGCTTAATAAATTCAGTAGTGATTTTTATTTTGGATGTGACATAAGGAATTTGTACACCATTAATTTTGAATGATTCCAAAGGGCGAGTAAAAACTTTTCCATTCATAACTTGTCAGCTGGATGACATGGTTCTCACAGCATCTAATTTGAGTATAGAAGAAATGTCTCTAAATGGCAACTGGAAATTCTATCATTATTTTCAATTTCAGTAGAAAGTAGTGTTGTAAGATGTGTAGTTTTTAGATCTTACATTTAGATATGCTTAGTAGATCATGATTTGACTCCTGTAAATGAGACTAGTGTTAAGGCAGGCATCTAAAAGTTGTGCTTTATAGAACACTTCATGGATTTACATACATGTGCTTTACAGTTTTATTTCCAAGGGATCACTATTTTAACTGGTGCATGTATTGAAATGGTTTGTTACCTATGTCCTTCTGTTACCATCATGATTGTGATATTACTTCATATTTTTACTAAAAATTAAAGTCTACTAGGGTAATTGTTTTATAAGCAGAATATCACCGCTTATTTTCAAATATTTCAGCAGTATAGATTTGAAATGTATTTTTGAAGGAGATTCATAATAGTCATTTACTATTAATCCAAATTGCATTATCTAGTAGAAAACAAGTACTTTATACAGTAGCAAGTACTTGAAAGAATCTGAAGTTTATTTATTTATTTGTTATTATTTTTTGTATTTAGTACAGGGTCTGCATGGTCTCATTACACAGATTCGACTTGTAGTGATTCTCCTAAGAGAATCAGCCTCCCAAGAGCTGGGATTACAGGTACTTACCACCAGGCCTAGTCTCAATTGCCATTTCAGGGCACCCTTAGGGGGCAGGGCCGGCACAGCACTCTGGAGATTGAACCCTGGTCCCTGTGTCTGTCTAAGTAGGCACTTTAATCTGCTGAGCTATCTGGCTGGCCCCAAAGTTTATTTAGAGTTCATGAATATGCATGTGTTAAAGTTACCTTGTAATGCTTCATTGAATCTGAGCTTAATAATTTATTAAATATTCCTTTTTATAAGAAGCAATAACATTTACAGAATAAATCTTCTACAGTGTTACCTTCTATAAAAAGAACAAAAAGGCTGAGGATATAGTTCAGTGGCATAGTGCTGGTCTGGCAAGTATGAGTTCCTGAGTTTGTTTTTCAGTACCCCTCCAAGAAAATGTAAAGTTTTACTTTTTAAAATTATACATACATGTTTGAAAACAGCATATACATATAGAAAATATAATGTATTTAATATCAATTCAGACAGCCCTAATACATACATTTTTAATATAATCTTTCTTAAATTCCTAGAATAAACATGTAGGAATAACATGAGAAATCAGGAATATACTGTACAATTAGATATGTATTTCTAACATTCAAAGTAGAGAACTAATACATGATATTTCATCAATTTCCTATTCCCTAAGATTTTCTAGTACTTACCATATTACTGTGTACTTCTAATAAATGTATTACTTATAAATAAGCTTCTTTGAAAAAAATCTTATAAAGTTATAATTTGAATAGGATAAATATATTTGAGTAGTTCACCACACCACTAATTTGATTTCTTATAAATTACACAGTGAGATTGAATTGTTTCATTTTATAGATTCATTCCAGTGATAATCACAATTGAGTTTCTTTTGTATAAAGCTGTTAATGGCCTTTTTATCACTATGTCAACATTCTACATTAGCAAAGTGTGATATATTATTATTGCTTTTCAATCTGATGATCTTTAAATGTCATGAGAATTGGAAATTATTCCCACATATGGAAATTACAAATAAAAAATCCAAGAAACATGTTTATTACTCTAACTTGACTTGTCATTCATGCCTTAATCCTCATAACTGAGATTTCCCTCTTTTTACAAGTATCGGTAATAACTCACATAGCAGGCAGTGCACTGGAACCCCTCGCTCTGTCTCCACATCTGCCTCTCTCTCATATCCTTAAATCAAATTGCTGGCCAAATGGCCATTGAAGAGTAAAACTGACTGGATGTAGGTGGTAGAGCACCTTTTCTTCCCGTAATTTCCATGACTTCTGATAAAATCCAAATGTGAAGTGAGTACCTATCCTGGTGGTTAACGCTCATATTTCTCATTAGGAAGCGCAACAGAGATGAGGAAAAGGCCAGTTTTGTTTTGTTTTGTTCTGTTTTTCACAATGCTCCGAGCCTCCTAAACTGTGGATCACTGTTCACAGACATAAAAATTATTGAATTCCCTGGAACACTGATCTATTCAGCTTTCCATAAGCAGGCATGTACTGGCGACCACTATTTAAAGGAAGAGAGACGGAACTTGGATCACGGTTTCCGGGAATTCAGTCCTTGGCCAGTTTTCTTGCAGGCAGGCACACCGTGTTGGGTGGGTTGGCAGAGGAATGCCGCTCACTTCATGGGGGCTAAGAAAGAGAGAAGTGAGGAGGAGGAGCGCTCTCAGGTGACAGGTCTGTGACCTACCCACACTCACCCTACTCCACTGCACTCATCTCCTAGCTACGTACCAGACCAAACAGTTGGCTTGTCATTTTTAAGAATACCATTAAATTAAGAAAGACTATATGAAAGAAACAGACAGAATTAAATAAAATTAATTGCAAAAATCTTTAAAGAAATGGTTATATTTGAAATAATACTTACAAATAATAAATATGTTTACCACAAGTTCAAAGAGTAGAAAAACATATTTGGCATAAGTTTTCATCCCTTAGTTGAAAGGTAAGAATAAAATAGACTATTTGGGGGCAGGCATATAGCTCAGGGTTTCAGCACCTGCCTGACAACCTCAAAGTCCTGAGTTTGATTCCTGGTATAAAAGTAATAAATAAGTAAACAAACAAATAAACAAACAAACGAACAGGTTTTTGAGTTCTTCAGTCTTTGCACAATTTGATGTATTGTTACAAATCCAGTGCATGATTCTCAATTTCCTGGTAGTATAAATGTGGGAGAAGTTGAATAACATTACTCAGATGTGGACTAAATTTGAGTTTCAGGACTTGCCACTTCAATAACTTTTGAACTTCAAGGGTCGGGGAGATGGCTCAGTAGAATAAGCACTTCCCTGGCAAGCACAACGGTTTGAGTTCAATGCCCGGTTCTGCCAAAAACAAAAAAACAGAACTTGTCATTTTGAAAAATACCATTAAATTAAAAAAGATTATATGACAAATAAACCATGTGAAAACCAGACAGAATTAAATAAAATTAATTGCAATAATCTCTAGACAAATGGTTATATTTGAAATAATACTTACAAATAATAAACATGTTACTACAAGTTACCTAACTAAATATGTGTTCTATCACCAATAAGAGAAAGAAGATGATCATATTTGTTCATGCTCCTTGTGTGGAATGCACAACAAGATGGCATTTAATCTAACAACTGACCCACAATGCATATTGTTATAGATGTATTGGTATTGACTCACTGTCAAAGAACCATACTGCTTTGAGCAATGTGAGATCAGAACTCATTTCACTTCTGTAGTTAAATTGTAATTCACTCTCTTTTCTTCTAACTCTATGGCTTTTTTTCATGTGGTACATTCTTTCTTGTCTGTAGTACCTGGATCATTTTTAGAGATGATTTTTGATGTACGATGGCATTTTTGTCATAATTCTTATTGTGTTATCACTCTGATCTAATTTTTAACAGGTATTTACTAATAAGTTATATTGATTTTTTGTTTAAACAATGAAAACTTAAAATTTGGCCAATACAAGGCAAAATTCACTATAGTAGAGCAAAGAATGAGTTCAGATTACCACCCTTCAGCAATGGACAGCATTTTCTGTGTCCCTGGATGGGTGAGCTTACTCAGAGTCCATCCAAAGCCTTCTTTACTTAGAAATGAAGCCCTCCCAAGTCCTGCCAACATGGAAACTATAGTTAATTGTTTCCCAATAATGGCAAGTTGACTATAATGTGTCAACTACTGTTTAAGAGTTATCTGAGCTTGAAATTTCCGTCCTTGTATGCCAGTACTCCTGTTGAATTGAGAGTTTGAAGACTACTGTAAAATTCTGAAGAAATGTATGAATTATTTTCGTTTCATTTAATGAACAACAATGACATCTCTTTAAAAACTTTTTAATTCCTGGGAGACTACAGCATAACTTTAGAGCACTGAATTCATAGTTGAACATGAGCTCATGGAAGCAAAATTTCTAGCATTTCCCCAGAGTATCTTGGGAATTGTCCCAGGTGGAGCGACCAAAGGAAACACTCCTATGTCATCCCTTCTACATGTAGTTCTATGGAAGGACTAAAATGACATCTTTTCAGCACTATGTCTGACCTTAGGTACAGCATTGCATGGTAGCTACTTTGTCAGTCACAGCCGATCTCTGTTGCTACAAAGCCAACCACTATTCTATGTGCAACATTCTGCTGTACTGATGCTAGACTTCCTTTTTTGAAAGTCTATCATTATGATTTTTGTTTTTTGTACCAGGAACTGAATTCAGGGCTCTGCACTTGCCAGGCTGGTCCTGTCCCACTGAGCTTCACTCCCCGGCCACATTCACTATGATGTTTTAAACATTCAGCATCCATACTTCAGTACACATGTATTTACTTGTAGCATGCATATGTGCTACTTTATCCTTCAAAAGTCACACAAGAAAACATTTCAATAAAGAAAATTAAGAACTAAAAAAAGTCAAATGCAAAGTTGAGAGACTTGGGATTGAACTGTTTCAATTGAAATATGTAAGAATTTTTTATAAAGTAGTTTCTCCCATGAAAATAATTTTCCGTGAAAGTCAGAATAGATTAAGATGTAGCAGACTTATTGTAACATTGCAAATGTATCTGTATATGAGTTAAATTATGTCATCTAACTCCCTGGGAAGCTTTTATTTTTCTGCTGTCATTTGGTTATAACACATAGAAATCCATAAGAACATGCTTATTAAATTACTTCTGTATAAAAATTGGCTCAAATTGACAATTGCTTTCATGCTATGCTACACTAATATACTTGATGTATATTTAACAAAATCTAGATAAAATACAATAAGCATAAAATAGAGTATGCAATATTTTAAAACATGTACTAATTGATGAATTTTGAATCAACAAAACCCTGCAATGTTTTTCATGCTGAGTATTGAACCAAGAGCCTAGCAAGTGGTTTATTCCCACATTACGTACTCAGTACATAGTTCTGTACTTTACCAGACCAGAGTGCAGTGATCTAACATGTGAGCTGTCCCAGTTATTCCTTCAGTTGTTTGTGTTTCTACCTTTGCCATTTATCAGCGTACTTTGGTCCCAGAAAGATTCTGTTCACTGTTTTTTATTTTGTCTATTTTATGTATTTGGTACAGGGTCTCACTATGTAGCTCGGCCTTGTAGTGATCCTCAGGATTTCAGCCTCTCTGCCACTGGGATTGCAGGCATGTACCACCATGCCCAGACTCCGTGGCTGGCTCAGCGTGTGTGTGGGTAGGACCAGCATGGGGTTAGTCTTCTGAGCTATCTCACCAGCCCTGATTCTGTTTACTTCTAAGAAACATTAAGTCTTTTTTTCTTGCTCCAAAGTCTCCAAAAGTTTTTAGTGTTACAATGGAAATGAAAACCTCTTGGAAAGTTTGATATGCTCAAGCACTGGTCAGCTTTCCACTATTCAATCTTCATATCATCCTCCTTGTGCTTTCGACAGTGCTCAAAGCGCCGAAGGACTTCTGGGCTCTTGCGGGCTCTCACTACCTTTCTCTTGCATGTCCTTTACTTTTCTGGATACTTTTCTTATCTCCTCCTGAGAAGTCTTTACACTGAAGTATTTGCAACACCTCAGTAAAATTGTCCTTGTCAGTGTACTTGAGCACCACTTCAAACTCCTGTTCTTTACTGACTCATTGTTTTCAGCATTTAGAACTATGGTGATGTAGGTTCCACGTTATTGAAATCTTGAAAGACCAGAGATTCTCTTATAATTTTGTATGTTATGTATAGTAAATACTTGTACAAGTGTAGACTTCTTATAAATGTATAGGCATCTAATTTGTAACCAGAATTCCATATTTTTCTTCGTATAATTTTTGTTTATTATTATTATTTTGTATTTTAGGGAAGAGTCTACAGGGTGTTCAGGGGCTCGCTACTAGATCAGACTCCTAGTGATCCACTTGTTTACAGCCTCCCAAGAGCTGGGATTGCAGGCAGCTGCCACCGTACCCAGTCTCAATTCCCATCTCAGCATGCCCTGGGGGCAGGACTGGCATGGCAGGCCTGGGGATCAAACCTCTGGCCATTGCAACTGTTGGCAGATGTGTTAATCTGCTGAGCTATTTGGCTGGCCCTAACAACACGATTTTATATTTCACAATTCTGGAGGGCAGGCATAGAAAAGTTTGGGGACTTATTTCTTCTTGAGTCATTAAGACAGAATGTTTTTTAACACCCCACATTTAAACAAAATAAGCAAGAACACCATAGAAATGATTTGCCTCATTCATGAATACATATTAGCTTTGATCATAAGTTCTCAGTAGAATCTTTAAAAATAAAATTCAAAAATTCAATTCAAAATTAATGTACTGTATTTTAGAAATGAGATTTAACTATTTTATAAACCTCCGAGAAAGTAGCTATTATAAAACGGGACTTGCATGTTGATTTTGTTTTGTGATTTCTGTCATTACTGTTACATGTTGTTCTTTTATGCAGATCAATTTTTGACTCTTTAATTCTATGTAGGTGTGCTTAAACACACAAGAGTAGTTTAAAATAACTTGACATTTCAAAATTTTTTTCTTAAATAATAAGCTAAGTGTTATTTGGTATTTTTCCCTCTGAAGTTAGAAAGCAAAAACATGCTTTCAATAGGATAGAGAACACAATTTAAAATTATTTAATGACTTAGATGTATATCTTTTTTCTGAACTCATGTAATTTTAAGCTATAATGCTATTTCTTAAAACTCTTAATAATTTTATTCTACGAGATAGATAAAAAGTGCTAGATTTTTTTGTGCAGCAGAGAAGCCGAAGTTAAAGGTCTTTGTTGCCACTGAGGCAGACATGGAGGATGGATTGCAGACGGAAGGGGGATCCTCTGACCAGAGTAGGAAGGCTGAGATTTTATGGACTTTCGACAGGGGAGAAGTTTGAGGGGCAGGCTCCGCGACACAGAAGGAGCTGAGTGGGGCTTCCTTGAGTGCATGGGGAAGGTATCCAAGTCCTAGGGGAAGACAAGCTGCGGTTTTGGGGATCAAGCCGTGCTGAACCAGCGCCATGATAATTTAGCTGTTTGTACTTGGGCCAGAACCTATCATTTTCATTTTGAAAATGAAAAACTCCAAACAAATATATGTATTAAAAAATAAGAGAAACAATCAACATAAAATTGCAGGCATGTCAGTAAGCATGACAGTTTTAAATTGTCTAATTCTCATGCTAATTCTAACTACTACTTCCTTAAAGAATTAAGGAAGATAAAATGAAGGAACTTCCTTGCACCATGCCTTTAGATCTACACTATCATGTATAATATTCTATAAGCATTTTCACTTAAAAATTGCTATTTATATCAGTTAATGAAACCTGAAGAAAAAAAATTATTTGGTTTTTTGGGAGAGAGTCTGGTGTTTGATAGGAAAATTTAAAGAGTAATAATTCTATTTTCTTAGCATGAAAAGTCAAATTTTATTTTTGGTGTAACTTCCTCTAGTGATTTTATGACATCTCTATACATTTGACTTTTTTCTGGGTGGATGAACACACAGCCTTCTCAAAGGTATGTAGCTTTAAAAGAAACCCTTTAAAGACTTTTATTTGTATTACCATTATTTTATATTTTGAGGCAAAGTCTCACCAAGTAATTGTTTTGCCCAGATTCAGCTCAGACTTGCAATCCTCCTGTTTCACTTTTCAGAGAAAGACTAAATACATCTTTGAAGTGTTTTTGTTACATTTTATCTATAAATGTGTGCTATTATTACATGTCTATGGTCACCATGTTCAATATATGCTTTCACTAATTAGATCAAATTATCTCCAGTTTGGTCTTGATAAAGTAGAATGATATAAATTTTGTAATATGTAAACTAAAATCACACATAATTTACTTTATGAACTTAATTCTGCGTTGTAACATTTATTTTTGTTTTATGAAGTGGATTACAGGAATTAAAATGTATATTTTTCTTATTCCCCCAGGAAATATCTTGAAAATTTTACTTTGATTTTGGACATACTTTTCACTATGTGGTTTTTTTTTTTTTTTTTTTTTTTTTTGGATCCAGGGATTGAACTCAGGCCCTTGTGCCAGGGAAACGCTTATTCCACTGAGCCATCTCCCTACCGCCATCACTATGTATTTTCAAGTTACAGGATATATATAAATTCTTGCAGTCCTCAGACTATATTGAAGATATGTGTGCTTCTTGATTTTTTCAGGTCATGAATTATATACATCAATATATACTTGCAGAATTTTCTTGCAACATTGACATTGTGTATGCCAATGCATTTAAATTTCTGCTGATTAAAAATAAAACGCTTGGCTTTTCATTATTTATTGGCTTTTTGTGAAAGTGAGATTTATTGGCTTCCTGTTGAAATGAACACTGTTAGAAAGATTTTACTGCAATGATTTTGTTTGAGCCATTTGCCTTTCAGAAAGACACAAATCAACATTGTTTGGGTCTAATGGTTATTGATTTTGAAATAATTCTAACAAGTATAGTCCTTTGAGGTCAAGGAAAGTTTCTGCCAACCTAGCTGTTGTACAACATGGTGCATTTCGTAAGCATCTTTCACAGGATCCATCGTACTTTAAGTGGCTTGTCATTCATGTCACTGATGCAAGAGATGAAATGAAAGTACTTCATAATATTCACTACGCCTTGTTACGAATGTTGATGTTGACTCAAAATAAAAGGGATTGGCATTCTTTGCAAATCAAACAATTGTAGCTTCTTCAGTATAAATAATTTGGTACTTTCTTAAATCTAGCAGGCTGGGAGCATTCTTTGTTCTTGAAATAAATTGGATGCTGGAGATTGAAGACAGGCAGATTCTGTTCAGTTGTTATTAAGAAGTATATTATATTTATTTGATGCAGTATTTATGCATCTCCCAGCATATGTCTGTGGATTGATGAAGTGATTAATACTCTCCTGAAATTCTCAAATCACTTCAAAAAGTATGCATTTAGTGCAACTCATCTAAGGCTTTAAAATTCGTTTTTATTTGCCAATGATTTATATTTTCTTTTGCTTTTTTTTAACGTTTTAAAAATTATTTAATTATTTCTTTATTTGGAACAGGGTCTTGCTATGCATCTCAGACTCATGGTGATCCTCCTGTCTCAGCCTCCCCAGTGCTGGGATTACAGGCTTGCATCACAATGATCTGTTACAGTGACCAGCGTGACATGTCATATGGGGGATCGAACTCAGGTCCTTACTCTTGCCAGGCAGGCACTCATTGCAGAGCTAATCTCTCCAGCCTTTGCTGTATACTTTCCCACAGAACTAATATGTAGATTTAGACCCTTTTTCTGTTGTTCAGAGAACCACTTTGTTTATTACTGTAACTTTTCCCTTTTCGTTCTGAGATTGCTCTCCACTCTTTTCTTGCTGTGCTGCTGTAATTATTTGTGTCACTTCTGTTTGTCCACAATCTAATTTGTATTTTACTACTGTAACTTCTGTTCCCTTATTTCATCCTTCTTCCCTTTAAGATCATCCTGTTCAGTCTTTAGCTCTTTATTCCGGCCAGCGCATTTCTGAAGATGTTTTGCCTCCTCACTGGTGTTCTCCTTTGCATATCGTTGACATAGGCTGACATTTCCTTCTAGTGACAGAAAACAAAACCCCTTCCTGACAGTGACTTGCTAAAGGCCATATCCTACAGTCTTAGAGCTTTCGTTTTGTATAATATATAGTAACTTTTAGAGCTTTGCTATAATGGCTTACTGTTTAGAATCTAGAAGTCTGAGTAACGACAAATCAGTGTTCTCTCTTTGCTGTTTGTCATGCAGTTCTCATTCCTTTGGATGAGATTCCATACCAAAGTTTCTAGGAGGTATTTCTTAGTGATATTTTGTTGAGACATTAGCTGTTGCAGGGTTCTTTGACAATCTGAGCTAAAAGAGCTGAAAATGTTCTATGATGCTGTTGCATAGCAGAACATCAATAGGTAATGACAATATATCGAGTGTCTGAAGAACTAAAAGAAAATATTTTAAATAATTCCAATACAAAGAAATAATAAACATTTGAAAGGAAGATATGCTTTTTCTGATCTAAATTTTGCACAATATGCACCCACATGGAGGAATTTCTACATTAATATTATAGTATATTACTAACCATGGTTTTCCTCCACTTTCTCTGACTATATTGCCTTCAGATATCCACCTATGAGCATCTGAGTGTACGCACCTGGCTTGCTATCTTTGAATGTACATCAAAATGCTAGAAGGGAAAACACAATTATGAGCAATCGGGAAGAAGAATCTCTCATGTATTTTCTTCTGGCATCAGTACTTTGCCCATATGACAATACTCTTCATAATAGAGTAATAGCTAAAACCTAGCCAAGTTACCCTTCTTGGAAATAATTTGGAAAACATGTTCTCAAATCTATAATAAGGTGGAGAACATGAAAGTATGGGATGCATGAAAACATGCTTTTCATGCATGTTTTTTTTCTAATATGGGGCATAGAACAACATAAATGCACCATAAATGTATTGCAGTATTTAAGAAGTCGAAGTCCATCCACTGACAGCTTGCAATCTACACTGAAGTTAGGTTGACATAAATCAGCTTCATACTGCTCAAAGTTAGATTACAGTGATAGAAACAATTATAAAATCTTTCTGACCAAAAATACTAGTGTGTTTAAAATAAAGCTTTTTGAGAAGCAATGCAAAGTAAAACCCAAAGGTATTTGTGTATTTTGTGTAAGAGCTGAGACCGTGTGAAAAATGAGGCATGTGATTAATTGGTAATCTTTTAATCTTTATATGCAGTATTTACCTTTTCTTTTTTCTTTCTGCTAAGGAAATACACTTCAGAGAAATTTAGGTCTATAGTGGACAGCAACAACTCTTCTCTACTATGAAATTATACAAATGGGGTGGACTCTTTTGCAGTTGTGAGCAAAACGAAATATGCAGCAGTGCAAGTGAAATGATCTGCCTCAAGAAAGGAAGACACAAAGCTACACAAAGGAGTACAGCAATTATGTAGCCCTTCGTGACTAGGGTTGGTACTGGGAAGTCCTCCCAAAGAGGAGGCGCGCCTCAGCTGCCTCCTTCGCAGGAACAGGAACACAACTACACTTACAAACTGCTCATCTAAAGAGCCACCGCGCAGGCCAGCAGAGTGAGAGACAGGAAATGGTTGGGGGCCTAAAAAACTCTTGCTCTTCCTTTCAGTGGAGAGGGACCACTGCAGGAGCTTACCGTCAGCCTGGGCCGTAGGCAAACCTGTCGTTTTCAAGCATTAGTTTTAAAAATTACTTTCCTAGATTTTTAAAAGGTGTTCAATATATAAAATGAAATTTGATATATAATAACAATATTTAATTTTTAAGTATTTTCTATGTTATCAGTTTTTGTAAAAGGTGTACAAAATACGAATAGTAAATCTAATCCGAGCATTTATTGATTATGAAACTGCAAATCAACAAAGACTCACTGTTAAAATACTTAGGATCCTAATGTTTGAGTGAAGTTCAGAAATTTAAATTAATTTATTTCACTAATCTACTTCTTCCTTCCATCCTTCCTTCTTCCTTCCTTCCTTCCTTCCTTCCTTCTTCCTTCCTTTCTTCTTTCCTTCCTTCCTTTCTTCTTTCCTTCCTTTTCTTTTTTGAGACAGGATCTCACTCACAGTTCAGGGTAGCCTTGAACTCACTTAGTGGTCCAGGCTGGCTCACAGTGACCCTCCTAACTCAGCCCCTTAAGCGCAAGGATTACAGGTGGGAGCCACCACTCCTGGCAAAACTGAGCTTCTCAAAACCAAACTTGAGATTTGAGTGCTTATTTCTTGAACCCCAGCTGAGTAATAAACACATATTGCTACTTAACAAGAAGCAAAATTGCGTAGAAACTGAAGTCCTGCAGCTGCTCTGGTAATCAGTGTGTTTCTAGTCACTATCACAACTGAGAACAATGTAATGAATTTAAACATATGTCCCAAATGTGTCATGTCTCGTGTTGACATTTTGCAAAGTAGGTAAAGATTTTAACAACTGATGTTTCCACGATGTTTGAAGGTTTAAACTATTTTCATTATGGAATCTAATTGCCTGTTATTCTTTCGGTGACACAAGCAAATCAGCAAATATATTCCCAGTTCTACATTAGGTGGACCAGTCAAAGTACACCAGGCTGAACATAAATAAGCAGCCAGGCTCTGTAGAAAACAGGAATGGATGTTCATTGTGTCAGACGGCTCCTGGTAAAGTGCTGCAGGTATGGTATGCCCCCGGCAGCTTGAAGTTCAGAGTTTGAGACTTCAGTGGTTCATGGATTTTTGCTTAGAATATAACTAATTATTTGGGGAAACCACAGATATCTTATTCCATCCCCACACCCTAGGGAGGTTTGCAAGTAGCCAATCTGAAAGTGCTATTCAGTTTGGCTTGCAGCAGTTGGGCTGCTGCCCTGGGGTCCATCTCTGGCAGATGCTCTGGCATTCCCACAGCATAACAGTTTGCTGCTTGATTTTCTTTTGCTTAAGTCCTGAGATCCCTAAGATGATGCCAAAATGCCCTGTACTTTCTGAAGCTTTATGAAAACAGTATTTTATGAAATTAAATTACATAACTGAGGGACACATAGCACATTTAGGGTTTAAATTATAAATATAGATAGACACTTATCTGACCATATCTGAAGTTTGTGATTTTCCACAGTTTTCAGAGCTCTGGGAAAATAAACCCATGAATTTCAGGGGTCTGCTGTATTTTGTTACACTGCAAGAAAGTATATGCTGCCGGCTAAAGGTGTTTCTGATGGTAAAGGTTGACATTCTGTTACACACTTATAAATACTTTTGCATAGATATTTAGGGGTGACATTACACTGTAGTTTATAATATAAATTTGACATTCTACCTTTGATTATCATAAGATCAGGCTTATGCAATTAATATTATTTGTGTTTCACTATGTACTTGAACAACTTCTTATTTATAGAATAAGAGTAGGGAAAAGTAAAGACAAAATTATCCTTTTTAATTGAACCTACCTTATGTTTTTTTTTAGTGAAAAAATGCATTCACCTGACTAAATAGTATGAAAATTACTACAGTTGTTATACTGTGTATCTTTTTCTTCAAATGAATACAATACATAAGCCAAAAAGATTCTTATGAAAAAGAAACAAGTATGAACATAAACTTTATACATTAAACAAATCAGTAGATACACATACTGTTTTATATGATAATTGTTGTGGGGAAAAAAAACAAGCAAAGAGAATGTGTGCAATTGTGTGTTATAGCAGAGTTTGTAATTTCAAATAAAATCTGAGACAAGGACTCAGTAGGAATGTCATATAGAAATCATGGAAGTTTTATATCATGCCTCCAATCTGCTCTTCACAGAAAACTCATAATGAACTCCCTGAAAGTTGTTTCGAAAAATTCAGCAGTTTACAACAGTCTATTTGTATTAAAATAGACTTACCTTTAGTCTGTATAATTTGTCATTATATTAGTAACCTGACTTCATTTTTCTTGTCGTTTAACTTTTGCATTCAACCAAGCATTGCTCTCAAAGTGCTTTATTTTCATTGCAAATGTCAATATTTTGTAAATAAATTTCTTCACATGATGACACCAGTATAGATTGTTTCCTAGTGATTGTCACTTATTATTTTCATATTTATACATTAAGAGAACATTAAAATTCCAGTCATTCCAAAACATTATCTTGAAAATAATACTTAAAATGTTTTTGAGCCCACATTTTTAAAACCTTGCAAATGTTGTGTGCAGATATAATGTTAGGAATTAGCAAATGATTCAGAAACATTGAAAGTAATCCAAGAAATACCTCAATTTTCATATAAGGATCAACTGAATTTTCAAAGATTAAAAGTTTTATAAAAATATGCAATATGGACATAATTATTTCATTCAAATCCAATAATTAAGAAATATCTTTTATGTTGCATGAAATTTAAACCAAATAAATGACTTAATTGCACTGCCATAGATGAAATTCATTCCAACAAAGACTGCAATGGATTACACCATAATCAATTACTTTTCATAAAATAACACAATCTACTTCAGCTATATTTATTGTGACCTGTTTTGCATAAGATTATACATAAATGTGCTGATTTATTTTCAGTAACATTTCTGAAAGAACAACAGTTCATCAAAATGAAATCAGTAATTTAATTAAAATCATAATATTTAAAACTTTTTTGCCTTTTATTACACATCAAATTGTAGTAATTAAAAATGCTTGTTCATGTCCCCACTTGAATCTTTAACGAATGGACAACTCACTATTGTGACAGTTCAGTTACTGCTGATGAATTAAACAAGAAATTTGCGAAAAGATGGGAACACATGATAAGAATTCAATTTATTGGCTTATGCTGTATTTTTCTTTCTAATTATGAATAACATTAGGTTAATGGTTTATGCCATTGCTAATGTGATTATTGAAACTAGGTGATATTTGTGCCATTCTTTTCAGGCTAAGAATCATGCAACTGTTACATTTACTCAGGTTATAGAGTCAGTAGCTAAAACTTCTAACCTCAAGGGGTTTCACTGAACAAGTGTTTTGACCTCTTTATAGTCACTAAAATAGAAACTTCTAGTCTGTAGAAGGACTGAAATCACCATTTTTGTTAAAACCCTTATTCAAGCGTAGTGATGTATCAAGCCTCAGCTATCTTTGCAGCTGTTCTGCTGAATGAGATAGATAATGTTACCTGGGTAACTGACAGGACTTGGAACTTCGTATTTCAAAATGTTAAGACTCTTGCAAAGGCTGATGTTTCAGCCGTTTTCTACAATGGGAGGAATGAAGATGCTCTCATTCTAATGAGAAATTTTCCAAAACTTAACATGTTATTGAATTATATGACAAAAAAATCAGTTAGCAAAAAGTGATGCATGGCTGAAATTCTAACCATTTTGTGATTTTCTTCAGAAGTGTCAATTCAGTTAATTCAGAAGAGAATATTAAACATTTTATTTATTCTACTCTTGCGATGATGATAAGATTTCTTATTAAAATCCATTTTTCCTTGACTAATTTCTTTTCTTTTTCATATGTAAGTAATGAAATACTTCATTTTTCCAAACTGATGATCGCTTACATTTCTGCACGTGTCGCATACATCTGTTGGGGAGTGCAGACAGGGACTGTTCAGAGAATGTGATGTGTTGGGAAAATTGGAGATATAATTGGAACCACATGGCTGGCAGAAGATGTCAGCTAAGTGGACTGGAGGAGTCTTAGAACATCTGAACTGCCCACCATTTCTTCAAGACAATCACACATGCTCCTTTTTAAATAGTTTTAGTTATAAAGACATGGCCACCTGCAAAGCCATCTGTTTGCTTGTTGAATCTTATTTAAGATTCATAGATAGATTCATTATAAAAATGAATCTACTTCAGCCCCCAAATTATTTTGTTTGCTGGTAAACATATTATACCAACACAGCTGATATTTGTATAACCTTCTAAGAGAAACAAATTATTTTCATACAAACTAGTTTCAATAATATTTGCACATTGACCTGGAGATAGATAGATATATATATATATATATATATATATATATATATATATATATATATATTACAGGGTCTACGTAGATCAGACTCGTAGTGATTCTCCTGTTTTCAGCATTCCAAGTGCTGGGATTACAGGCACAAGTCACCACACCCAGCCTCAATTGCCATCTCAGCATGCCCTGGGGGCGGGGCTGGCTTGGCATGCCAGGGATGGAACCCCAGCCACTGAGTTTCACTAAGGAAGGTGGATATATATTTATTTCAAGGAATAATTTACCTTTTATTTAGCATTATCTCTTATACTTACATTATCCTTCTTTAATGTTTTGAAGAGTATTTCTATTAGAAGTTTCTTAATATCATGGCATGAATTTGAGAGTGTCTGTGCAAATGTATATAAAAATGTGACCACTAAGAACAGAAACTATAGAATATATGAAGTCTGGCTGGTAAAAATAAAGACTTCCTGGCTGGCCAAATAGCTCAGCAGATTAAAGCCTTTGCAAGCAGGCTCAGGGGCCGGGGTTCGATCCTGAGGCCTGCCCTGCCTGCCCCGCCCCGCCCCTGGGGTACATTGAGATGCCATTGAGACTGGGCGTGGTGGTGCACACCAGTAATCCCAGCTCATGAAAGGCCAAACACAGGAGGATCACTACAAGTCCGGTCTAGCAGTGAGAACCTGAACACCCTGTAGACCCTTCCCTAAAATACAAAAATAAGAAAAAATTCCGTATTTGTTCATTTAGTATCGCACTGGCTATAAACACTTTTGATGCAGTTAAATATCTATTTATTAGAGTAACCTACATTTATCATTAAGTGTGGAAGCAATAGACATTAATTACTCAACCTCCACTGGTCTCCCTAGCCTCAGTTTCACTTTTCACAGTTTGAGTTACCTGGAGCCAACAGTAGAGTAACCAAACTTCATGTGTACTACATAGAGCAAGCTGTTGTGAGAAAATCTAATAACTTAAGCTGTAGTGCAAAAGTAGGGATCCTGCTGTCTTGGAGATGATAAGGAGTCTCGGTACCCAGGGCAAATATTATCCTTTACAGTGAAGAATAAACTGGTAGGGAACACAGTGCAACTTTAGGGGACTGGGAAGGGAGGTGTGACCTCCCCTGTGTTAACCCTATGTCTGGGGGTCCTTGCTGGATGGAAATCTTTCTTAAATTACAACCCTGGCCTGAATGTGAACAAATGAAAAAAAAGTCTTTTCAGTGTACTCACAGAACAGTACATTCTAGAATATTATGGTGAATTCTACCAAAACATGAATCATATAAATGATATATAAGGAAAATAAAAAGGCAAAATTATGTAGTGCTTAATAAAAGCAACCTAAGAATAGGGGTTACCTAGGGTGCAGAAGCTTTTTTCTTTTTAATTTAAAGGCTGATTTTTGTTTTGTTTTGTTTTGTTTTTGCATATAAATGTTCCCACACTGTGGGGCGGTGTTTTGAATGCTGATAAAGAACTAGAGAAAAGTTCAAGTTAGCTGTACTATTAGGATTTCTCATTTCATCAAAAAGGAAGTGTTGAGCTAATGTTAATTGGAGAAATTTTACGCCTACTCTAAACAACTATTTAAAATAGCATGTAACATAGTAACTGTTGTTTTTCTCCTATTATTTTGTTATGAAATTTTGTTTTATCTTTTTTCCCATAAAATAAAAAAAGACTTCACAACATTATTAAAGCTAAAAATCATCTTGCCTTCCCAGAGTAGAAGTAGGTTCTCAGAAATTAAAATTGTAATTGAAAGTACCCTCAGAAAATGTTCAAAATAAAACAAATTTGCGAAAAGAAAGACATTCACATAACTTTTGTGATATGCTATTTATCATCATTTATATTTATAGCTCCTTGTTCTTAAGTTATGGGTTTAGCTTTATCATAGCTACATGTATAAGAAAAATCCAAAGAAGCAAGGTTTGGAACTATCCCTATTTTTAGCATTCACTACAACAATATCCCCATGATAAATGAGAAACTATTGCTTAGATATTATTGAAATAATTTCAATACTATAAGCATAAATAATTATCTAAAGTCAATATCAGAAATATACTTTGTGCCTAAACGATAAAATTAATCCAAAGAAAATGTCTGGAATCATTGATTTCTTAACTATTAATTTAATCAGATATTGGTAGCCATGCAATGCCTGATTGTATTTGAAAATTAGCTATCAAAATTTACAGACAAATATTCCCTCTTGACAACTTGATCTGCCAAAACATACAAGTTTCTTCCCATTTTACCATTTGATAATAAAGGTACCCATGAATAAAATTTCCTAATATTTAAAGTTTAAATATTGACATTAACATTTACTTTCCCAGAGAGGGTAAATGGCCTCTAGCTGATAGTTTTTATATACCTGGAAAGTATATGAATTCTAATGTTGCATGAAAAATGTTGAATATAAGAAACACAAATACTTTGGGAAGAAATATCTATGTAAGAAAAATAAATCATGATTTAATAACCTCAGAAATGCTAATCTATGAGAATCACATTTTCAATTCAGATTATTCTGCATTAGTTTGAGACTTATAACATAGTGTGGTAATAGTATGCTTTTTGTTGCTTTAAATCACAGCTGGGTTATAAAGCTTCAGGATACAGAGGGTCACAGTATTTCCCTACACCCCCTACAACCTTTCTCAAATGATTTCTGACAAAGATAAATGAGAATCTCTAAGCAAAACTGAAGTTTATTTTCCTGGTATAATTTTCTGGTTTTATCGATTTTTGAGCAATAAATGAAAATACACTTAACTTTAGGATACAACGTATCTAAAATATGTATTTTCAACATGTTAACCTCAGTTGATTTCATCAATTTTGGGTTATATTTTCTCACTGAAATCTGAGTAGAGCATTTAAGATATATTCATACATACACAATAAGAAGGAAAATAAAATATGAAAGATACAGAGAAAAGTATTAAAAGAGGTTTAAAATGTGTGGAAGTTTACTCAGGTACAAACAGTGTGATACTGGCTGACATTTTATTTAAGTCAAAGAAGTAATAATGAATAAGACTATAATTTGTTTTCAACAACAAGGTTTTATCTACAGACTTCTGGTAAATAACTATGACACTAAAAGATGTAATTTATATTTCAAAAGTGCATTGTTGACAAGACAATTTTTTTTTAGTTCCTACTCAACCATCCTTTAAGAAACTTACTAATGAAGAATATGTTTATGTATACACAAAGCCAACATGCCAGTTTGTTTATAGGGTAGTTGTGACAACTTAGGAGGAATTGAACATAGCCAAGTTCATATTTTGGGCAATGCATAGACAGAACTGAAACTTCAGTAGGTACAGAGAGTATTTGTTTGGGTGGCTGCAGGTAGAAAATAGGGAAGAAAGATGAGGGATTTTCCAGTTTGGGAAGAGAAAAACATACACTAATACTTTTAGATAAGGCAAAGTCAATAGTGTTAAAGACACTGAAACATTAAGAATAATGAGCCCTGAGATCCCAAGATATTTGGTGAGTTAAGTACATGTACGTAAGCAAGTTACTGGATGAGTGGAGAGACTGTTTGCAATACTCTTACTTCATGTCATTGGCAGTTAAAATCTAAGTTACCGAGGAAACATCTTTAGCCTTCATAGTACTTATATTAACCAGTCATTTTTTCACTGTGTTGAAGTCAAAATTGAATGATAATTATCAACTTGATTTCCAAATCTGCCTCCCTCGATATTTCTTCTCCTTCAGCAACATTTCCATACCATCAGCTGTGCCATCTTGTAATCTCCCAGACACGTCAGCTTATCTCATATTGCAATACATTTGGTGCTTTTAACTAACTCTAGGTTTCTCATGCATAATTTTATGTTTTTAGTGTTTGCCACCCTACCCACCTGATTCACCTCTAAATAAGACCCAAATATTTACCATTAAAAATAAGTTATACTATTAGAAAGAATAAAAAAGTAAAACATCTCGATAAGAATATATTTATATTTTTGGCATAGACATTCCTAGACATTGTTAAAATAAGAACTAAAATATTATGAGTATTAATGTCTAAATATGTATGTATTGCTGAATGGTATTGCTAAAGCAATAATCATATGCAGTAGGCACATTATGTTATTCACACATCAATAATTTTTAGCAGTCTCTGGTACACAATCAGAATAATACAAGTGCACAAAATATGCTTTATTCCCTTTGATTTTACTCAGTAAAGGCAATGATACAATTATTACTGCTTTCTATCGTGAAAAAAGTTGTTTGCTAAAAATCAGTAAATGATATCTAGTATGTTAAAAGTAACCTCCCAAACAAGTTTTATGGATTTGACTTGGGATTCCATTACAATACATTACTTCATTTCAAAAATTATTTTTTCCAGTTAAAGTTAGATTATTTTCTATAATTCTAAATGATCAGTGTCCAGGCAATTGAGGAAAAAAAATGGGACGCATTATGCAACTAATTTTTTTAAAATAAACATATCAAAAACCCCTTTATTTAATCTGTTGCATATAATATTGTCCAGTATAGTTACAATGGTGTGTCTGTACAAAATGATAGTCCAAATGGCTTTGGTTCCATGAAGCTTTATATGTATGTCTCTGCTTACATAAGTGGCTCATATTCGCAAGCAGTTTATCACTTTGGTTGAAGACTTCCATACTGGAATAAGACTGTGAAAATCTACAAAATCTTTTACTGAAACAGCTACACTTTTATAGTTTCTTTATTGGAAATGGTAGCTTACGGTACTAACCTTGGTGAGGTTGTGTGGGATAATGGATGTACAGTATTTCACAGTGATAAGCACATAGTTGGTGCTGGGTAAATGATTTGCTGATCATTACTTAGCTCAGTTTTATATCAGAAAACTATAATTTCTCATAATCGTAGCCTCATGAATACAAGTGGCTTCTATTGCACTAAAAAAAGCCTTACGCTGTGGATGTGTCTGTGATCTGCATATGGTTTCTAAGCGTAGTTCTGCAATCGAATTTCTCTCTTGACCTCACACAACACTGCTGTAACGCTCTTAGTAATCACACTTGTGTAGGAAATCATGTCTATAATACTAGAAAAGGTAAATAGTTCTTTAAAAATGTTATAAAGAGAGCTAACCTAAAAGAAGAAAGAAATGATAACATAGTAAAGGTGTCATCAAAGGGCAAGTTAAAGAGCAAAATATGAATAATTATATTTATATAATTTTATATACCAATATATTGATACACTATTATATACCACTATATATATATATATATATATATATATATATATATATATATATAT
>PVKA01015467.1:0-17432 GCA_004027165.1 Ctenomys sociabilis | reverse complement strand
AGATTTAAAATATTCCAATTTAGAAGTACAGAAAGATCTATTCAATGGAAAGCTGAGAGCTAAGTATTAGTTTTACATATTTATAAACATTTACCTAATATACATATGAAAGAAATATAAGCAGAAAACCTCAATGCTCTAAATCTTTGAAGAAGTTTGTAGTTTTGAAACAATCCAGCATATTTGTGTATTCAGTTGATTATTATTTAATCAAGATTTTGTGTTATGTGCTATAAAAGTCAATTTAAAACACATTTAGAAGGAAGCAAAATTGGATTTAAGTTCAGAAACATATTGGATGTGACTGAGACAGTATAATACAAAATGTAAGATAAACATACCTTATGTACTAAAATGAGAAAATGCTTGAGCATCTGTTTTTACTACTGAATTATATTTATTATGTTTACTTTCTTATTTGTATTATGTTTCAATTCTTCTATTGAGTTGTTCTTTGATTTGAAAAGTTGTAATTATAGTTAGATAAAAGTATTTCCTGGCATATTTATTTAATATTAATATGTGATTGCAATGCTATCCATATTTCAGTAGAACTGAAGCCATTAAATATTAACTGTCAATTTATATAATGTACAAGTAAAGACTTACAATTTTTTTCACATTTCCTTAATGCGTACTTTGTTTTGGCCTCCTGTCTTGATCGTTAACAGTTCAGTTAGGTATGTGCTTTACCAAGTACACTAGTCCATAACAAATTTGCATTCCTAGAAATTGATATATGGAAGAATAATTTCTCAGCCTACTGAGGTGAAAGAAATATCTGGGGTTCTACAGAGATTTTTCAAATGTGAGTTTACTACATATAAACATAAATTTTAAGCTGAAAAACCTTGATAAAAGTTTACTACTCATTTTAGCTATAAAAGTCAAACAATTTGAATACTTTTAGAGCCAAGCACTGAAAGTCTAAAACATACAGTTAATAGTGAACAAAGAAGAGGAACAGACATTGAGTCTACCTTTTAGCTTTAAGCAATGCTGTCACAAATCAAAGCAATGTATTGTTATTCATCTCCCTGGCCCCTCTCCTGAATCTTGATCTGAATAATTCACACGGCCGCCTTTTTTTTTTAATTTATTTTTTAAGTTATTGAAGTACAAATATCAATCAGACAGTTTTAAGACACCTTAACAAGGCAGATTCGATAAATTAATACTTTGCAAACTGTTTTCATATTGTTTTGGTATTGTACAAGGTGCATACATGATATTATACTTACAGACATTATTATAGTAGATGTCTCTTATCAATAAATTAAGAGTGTTGCTGTTTACTTATCTTATTTTTATACCTGAATTATATCAAAAATTCAATAATTATTTACCTAGTGGATGACCATAGTACTTGAAGCCAATATAATATCCTCTCCAACCACCATTAGTGCAAATCTTGCCTCTCCTAGAATTATGTAGAAGCACAGCATTATCTATCCCAACTGTACTGTCTATACAAACACATCATGATTTTTTCTTTCTACACCCCTTCCTTTGTCTACACCTGTCAAAGGTGGGCACTCCATTGTCATTCAACTAACTTAGGTGCTTGAATGCGACAACACAATCCAACACAGTCCAACATTCCACAACAATAGTGAGTTATTCAAATAAGCTGTCGACCATAGCCATTTATAGCTCAGCTTAATACTATGGCCCCGCGATGTACACTTCATTTTTATACTTTTCTGCTGGATGGTTAAGACCTAGATAGAGCAAGACTTATATACCAACACATGTACTTTATATTTCTTATGTGGTCAGTGAAGTCCCCTCAGGGTTTATCGTGTAGTCCTGTACGCGGCCGCCTTTAGTAGTCACTTCCCAGAGTATGAGAGATGCTACTGATGGTCAGCTCAGTATCTGTTCTTGTGCTTTTGTGACAACTTTTCTACCTACTTCAGATTGCCATGACTAAGGAGAAGACACAAACAAATGTAAGCAGATCAAGCTTCTCAAATAATATCTGCCTCCTTTCCTTTGCCTCTTTTACTTATTTTTATTTTTTATTGCTTGGTACTGAGATTCAAACTCAAGACCTTGTATTTGCCAGGCAGGTGCTTCAACCACTGAGCTACCTCTCAGCCCTCCTTTAACTGTTAAATGTTGATTCTGATGATATCTTCTCATAATGTGTTGCCACGAGAGGGAAATTATAAGCTACGAAAGGCATAACAATACAGAAGCCATCTTTACCCCTGCTGACTTCTCTAGGGAGCATACCAGCCATCAGTGTCGTACATTCAGATTAATTTTATAGTGGAGGATGTAAATTTATATGACTCAGAAGTCACTGAGTGATGGCTTACTCTATTAGCTGTCCAATATAACTCCTCATTGATACTGTAGGAAGAATAAATTCTTTTGTCATTCTCAAACCGTTGATAATTACATTCCTGAAAAACTGCACAAGGATAGATGTGTCATTTCACTGGGCTTGATACCTGCAGGTTCAGAACATTTGGGCCATTAGCTCATTTGGATAACTATAGGAATACTTGGTAATCTGGGAAAAGTAACAAATATCTCTTTTTCCTTAAAAAATAACATAATAGATATCAGAAAAAAAAGAAGCAGTCATTTAAAGATTCAACAATGTTAAAACAAAACCCAAACTATCAATAATCCCCATATGCACACATAACTTCTATCAGCATGTCTATCACGCATTTTCTAGGCACTTACTATATGTGTGTTACAAGCTCATTTACCAGGCACAGTGGTGCATACTCGTCATTGCAGTAGTCTGGAGCTGAGGTAGGAGGGTTACTGCAAGTTCAAGGTTAGACTGGGTTACAAAATGAAAAGTAGTGCAAGGCCAACCTGGCTTGCATAGTCTCTCTCCCCACGAGTTACTTTGTCAAAAATGTAGGCTAGACATTTTACCTTATTACTTCTATGTATCTCCATAAAAATATGTTTTAAAATAATGGAAATTTATTCTGTCAAAACGCCAGAGCCCAGATATCTGAATTCATTAGACTGAGGCAAGATATGGCAGAACTGTGGAGCTTCCAGGAGAAAGTCCACCCACTCCTGTTTCTTCTGCCAGCCTGAGCCAGTGTCCCTAGGCCTTGACCTCGTGACTCTAATCTCGGCTTCCCTACTCACATGCTTTCCCTTCTTATTTCCTTTCTTTTACAAAGACATATGTGACAAGAACTGTAGCTGGGTTTGAGAAGCAGGACAAGTCTGTCCATATCTGCTCCAGGAATTGGGGGGAAGCAAGTCTACGGAACCTGTATAGGTGGCACCATCATTCTTACGCTCATTTTAGCAAAATGTCATTAGGAATAAAAATAGATACTTTTCAAATAGATGATATTTTCCAGGGTCAGCCAAATAGCTCAGCAGATTAAAGTGCCTACTTAGACAGACGCAGGGGCTGGGAGGTCGATCCCCAGGCCTGCCAGTACCAGCCCCTCCCCCAGGGCCTGCTGGTAGCAATTGAGATTGAACGTGGTGGTGCACACCTGTAATCCCAGCTCTTGGGAGGCTGTAAACAGGAGAATAACTAGAAGTCTAAGCTATGCAGTGAGACCCTGTACACCCTGTGCACCCAGACCTAAATACTACAAAAAATATTTCTCAAAATTAATTTCATTCATACTTTTTCCTTTCAAGAGGCACTTTTGCTTCCATGGTTTCCTTCTTTTGTCTCTTTTCCTTTCTTGCCCCTGGTGGCATTGCTTTCCCCTATCTCTTAAAGAAATGCTTCATAATCCTAAAGTTGTGATTTGCTTTAGTTTAATGCTTGGAGATTGAACCCAGGGCCTTCACAGTGAACTATACTTCAAGGCTTTTATTTTAATTTTGAGGATCTCACTAAATTGCAGAGTTGTCTGGGCTGCACTCAAATTTGCCATTTTCCTGCTTCAAGAGCCTAAAGTGCTAGAGTTACCAGCGGGTGCCACCATAGCAAGCTGATATTTGCTTATTATCCTCTGGAATCTTTATTATTTTTCTCATTTAGATGTTGAGTATACTTGACCATTGTTTCTGGTATGAAAATTCCAATTTTATTATTTCTTGAGTGAATACTGAATTAGCTTCTAAATTTGTGGATAACAACATTCCTTTCCCAATTCCTAGTGCTACCTCTGTCATTCTCTTAAAAACTGATTAATGTGTAATGTGTTTTGAGACTGTTTTGAACCAATAACATACTGACTAAATAGAACTGAACTAACAGAAGTCTATGCAGCTATTTGGTAATATGTATCTCCCTACCTAATTCTTTGTCAAAAAGTATCATTTTTATCACCATTTGCATTTCTATGAATTTTAAAATAAGATCTTAATTATCTTCAAAAAACTGTTAAAATTTTAATTGTACTATATTAAATTTATAAATTGTTTGAGAGGTACTTACAACTCCATCTCTTTCTAATCAAAGTATTCCTATGAGGCTTTTTCTCCTTATGCTTCAAAAAATAATTCCTGTTTAAGACATCGGAAACAGTTCTCTAAACATGTACAATGGCCATTTCTTTACTTTCTCATTACTTTACTATCAGCCTAGTAGTATATATTAGAAAATTCTCTTTCTTAAAATATTACTTGTCTTTCAGACAATCTGTTCTATTTGCTTTTTCTTTATAAAACTGGCTGAATTTTGTTTCTAATTTTTTTTCCTATTCTTTACCAGTACCATTTTGAATGTTCCAGAACACTATCGTATTTTTTCCTCTTTAACATGTCCATACTATCTACAGAAGATTTGGATTAATTTAAATATAAACTATTATTGTCCTATTTGCTGATCCAAATTTAACAACCAATCTTTGCCCCTATCAACAATGTCAAATATTCTCTTACCTTTTCATATGTGAGGTGAACTTCCCAGATTCATAATAAAACATTTGTTTTTGTTTATCAAAGGAGAGAAACAAAACTAAATAAAGTTTGATCCTCCCTCTCTTCATATGTAAGACATGCAATATCCTTTATCTTTTTTGCTCAGGCCATAAACCCAAGAGCCAAACTCTGCCTTGACTCTCATATCTGATCTACTAAGCTTAACATTCCTGCTACAGACAGAGCCTCACAATTGCTTTCTATTCCACCATTCCCAACACAACTGATCCAGTCCTGGCTATCATCATGTCCCACTTCTACAGCATAGTATCTTCTCAGCGGCCAGAAGCATTTAAAGGAATGAAAGTACAGTAGAAGAAAGAAAGGGAGAGAGGAAGGTAAAAGAGTGGGAGAGACAAAGGGAGGGAGAAAGAGAGGAGGGGAGACTGAGAAGGTGGAGGGAAGAAAGATAAATCATTTCTTGCCCTTACTTGTTTAAAGCATTCTAATGGTTTCTATTATGTGCTTCACTACATCCTATGAGATTTTGTTCCTCTCTGTCTGTCTGACCTTATTTTTCTGTCTATGCTTTAACACACTGCTTTCCACCTACAAATAGCTAGATTCTTCCCATAAAAAATACAGTTTATTTTTCTTTAGGCCATCATAGAAACATTCCTTTCTTTAATTACTAATTGTTTATATATTTTATTCATTTATACCATTTTACCATGAATAGGTCCCCAATAAATACATTTTCATAGATGATTTTGTATTTTTAGTCATATTTTCCCAGAGTGACATATTCATACCAATTGGCCTTAGAAAATGTTTAATATAAAATTACTTTCAGCTTTTTCTACCAAGAATCATTATTTTATGAAAGAGAATGTCCTTTTTACATTTAAAAAATATACTCCATTTAAAAAAAAGACGTACAAAGTAATTTTAACTATTAGATGAAGAAAGAAAAAGCTAAAACTTCAGATTGAAAGTTTGATGTAACCAAGCAAAGTTTCATCATCAAGCATGATGATTTTTTATTTTTGTTTTATTCCCAAATATGTTGCATTAATGATAACATCAATAAAGCTTAGACATTAATATTTATCACAAAAGGAAACAGATAAAGGCACAAGCTTTTTCAGCTAATAGAGTTTGGGGACCATAGAAATCCATCTCAATATTATGAGCTGACCAGTATCTTGCAATGGGTGTCTGTCTTCTGTTCGGCTGAATTTCTCAAGGGAACCACTAGCTTCCGCCCAGTTAGTGCCATCAATGCTCTCCACACGTTTTTCTACATTACATAACAAATATCACCTGGCACCACCAAATGTCAGCAAGTGAAATTTCCTTACTCTCCTGACAACAGGTTTTATCTCATTAATTTCTTCAGATCTTTTCCAGAATCAATACATTGAAATTCCAACCCTCACAGTAAATATTTTAATAGTGGAAGCTACAAAGTCTGTGCACATCCTCTTTATAGTGACATAAAAAAATATGTCAGGACCTCCAGATAGCCTCTGGAGGGCAAAGTCACCCTCATTTGAAAACCAGTGACCTCATGAATGGAAAAGAAAATAAGCTTAAAATACAATTGAAACATAAAACCGTTCCCATGAGTTTTAGACATATGTGCTTTGAATTTATTCTACTGATCTTTTAAGAATTATATATCTATCCAGTTACATTAGTACATGTTTGCAAATTGTAGTATTTACATTCACTTTGAGGAATTTGCATACATATGTGAAATATCTGCAACACTTCCCTTTACTCTCTGCCTTCTTTCTTTTCTCTTCCCTGCTTCCTAGCTTATTTCTTATCCCCCCACAAAAGTCTGCTTCCCTGTTTCCTACCAGTTCTTCTTCAGTTTTTCTTTAATTATGTGTCTATTACCTCATTCCTAGGAGGTACTATTGATATTTAACTGATGGTTTTGTTTAACTTAATTTCATAGTTTCAACTTCTATCCATTTTTTTCTGCAAATGTATAATTTCATTCCTCTTTGTGGCTGAATAATATACCAATGTATATATATATATATATATATATATATATATATATATATATATATATATATATATATACATACATACATTGGAATATTATTATATATATAATATAGTTTCATTCATTTTTCCATTAATGGGCACCTGCGCTGTTTTCAGAGAACAGCTATTCCAATGTTTTATAAAAATTACTATTGAATGTCCAGATTTGAAATGCTGAAGTGGAAAGAAGCTATAAGGAGAATGTACTTCAATTATCTTATTTTATAGGTTAAGAAATTGAAAAACGGCAACAAAATATTACGTACATTATCCATAATCTCAAGGAGAACTGTGTTTCAAAGATAATCTATTTCCAATATGATTGACATACACACTTTTATTTATAAAATAAATTAGAGTAATGTTAAATAAATATGATGGAAAAAATTAAACATCAAAATGAGAAGTTTTCAAATATATCCAGAGCTACGTAGATCTTAAAAGAAAAAAAATTACGCATGTATGACATATTCTAAATTTTATTATCAATGGCATTTGCTCTCGAATAAAGGGTAAGTTTTCAAAGCATACCTGTCCTACAAGAAGGTAGTGATTGTAACATTTGACTTTTTAAGTTATTAAGCTGTCAGAATTAAAATTCAAAATTTTAATAACTATATTTCATAGCACAAGATTTTTTTCTTTACTTTAATATCAATTCTTCATGCCAGAATTTAGCAGAAGGCTAATAAAAGATGTTCCTTGAAATATAAATTATGGAGAAGATTTAGAGTGCTACTATCACTTTTGGACCATTCAAGGATTCAGATATTTTAGATGGTAAGTGCAGCATACAGTAGGCTTGGAAATTGGTTATGGGAGGTGACAAGCTGAAACTGTATTGATCTGAATGGAAGGGCCCCGATGTCCTCAGAATACTTACCCCAGTGTGGTCTGTCAGAATTAAAGCAGATTATATATTTGTTTTTCAAAAAATAGCTTTGTTAGCGTTAATAAAACTTTTTCATATAATGATCCAAAAGATTTTGATAAAGGGTCAGGGCTGATATATTACACTAAAATATGCTAAGACCAGTTTGTAATCTGACATTTAACTTGATCAAATGAGTCTTCATAATTTTCACACGAAACCTTTGGCTTTGTACTTAACTCCTTTCTATTTCAATGCTCTAATGAAAATTATGTGACTAAAAGGTAACTAAATTAATTATTTGATGGAATTGTTTTATAATTTTCATTGGAACTCTAGTAAACATCTGCCAGAGTAAATCATTTTGATTTTGGTACAGGTGACATGTACCAATTTTTGTCCTCACATAAATCATTCAGCAGTATTTATAGCCATTTGTCGGAAAAATCTCCTAGCTCATGATAATAAGTTGTGTTCTCAGCTTGCCTATTTTAAATTTACTTGATATATGTCACAGCAGGACAGAATGTATCCCAGTTCATCTAAAAGCTGTATCAAGTACCTGAAAAATAAGGGGAAAGCTAGACTAAAAATCACTCTATTTTTTATCACTTGAGATTGAAATCTGATCTGTCAGGGGATTCAGCTAGATAGTTCTGACTCTCAGGGTGGTATGAAAATTTATGCTTAGTGGAAACAGTAGCATGTTATGATTTGTGTTAAGCTTATACACAAGGCTTATAGCATATTAAAAGATGGGAAGGCTTAAGTGATAACTGTGACACTTACATTATTCTTTGCTGATCTGTCAGTATGTTCGTGGAGCAGTGACTCACAGTTGGCGGAACAGAGAATTACTGGTAGGAAAAGAAGTCTTCTCAGTCCAGCGTCTTCCACAGCTTTATAGTTTGACTTCTGTGTCTATGCCTAATGCAAACAAATAATAATTTCATCGTGCTTAATAGAAGATACATTGAAAAACGTGATTGAATCTAATTTTATTAGTTTGAAGAAATCCATGGTTGTTTCTAGCATCATCATTAAGTTGGAAATCAAGCTGTAAACATACAGATGAAGACATGGCGACACCAGGCACCTCAACACCACAAAGTTGCCTGTCTTGTATTTGCTGAATGATATAAAGCACCTTGTACCATATCATCTAAGTAACATGACAGAAAGGGAACATTGGTTTGGCTGCCTAATCTTTACTTTTATTACCTGAATATATTCAGATTAATTTTGTTACTTGTGTGTTCCTAAGCAGTTCCAACTGAATATCTAATAAGATAAAGAATCACCTCAAATGAAATCCTCAGACCCAGTTCTGGAATACCAAAAACTTACATTGAAATGTAAAACAATATTATTACATATTTTTGCCTGATTTAAAACATTATAACTGATTATTCCTTTCTATTTAAATTCATTTCTCTATTCTTGCTTGCAGATGCGGTGTAGCATTCATTTATAAGATAAGCCCCTGAGCTGCCTTCTCTGCGAATCTGCAGCATCCTCACAGCTCAAAACTGCTCATCATTATTCATGCTAAATGTGAAGGGGCATAGCTGCGATTCTTAGCAACTATCCTTTATTATTATAGTCTCAGAAAATATGGCACAATTAACCCTCAGAACCAGGAATTGTTGGTGCGGCGCATGCATGCATTTCCAAACCACTTCAGTAAATAGCACACCTGCTTTCTTTTTGGTTCATTTGTTTATGTTTGCTATTTTTTAATAGAAACTTACCAACTTTTGTTAGGACACTGACTTTATAAAGAATTATCTCACAGCAACCATTCACTCATGACTGAAAACTCAATCCAATTGGAAAACTGACGAACAATTTGTAAAATATGCAGATAGTAAAATTGTTGTATTAGAAGACCCCGGAAAGAAACTTGATTTTAATGATAAATAAATGCTGCCATAAAAAGCTGTGTGTTACTGGGCAAGGCGTTTAATCTTTCTCAACCTTAATTTACTCACCCATAGAATTGGGTTAATAATTTATCTACCCTGGCAAACACACAGTTTTTCTCAGGTTAAGTGGCATAGTGTGTATGAAAGAGCCTTGAAAATTACAAAGTATTCTGTAAATGTAAGGCATCTCTATTACCTGTTTTTACTAAAGACCATGGTTTTCCTCATTAGTTAATTATATTCTGCTTTTGTTATTATGTGAATAGTAAAACACTTTAGCAATTAGCAATTTTCCTTAAACAAAAGTAAATATATCAATAAATAACATGTTTTCTAAATTTACAAGCACAGGTATCATTACTAAGAAAGAAAGAAATAACACATTTTTAAGCCAGTCAAATTTGCCCATCAAAACAATATTATTCTAAAATCCATATTCACCTTTTCATTGAATTATTAATATTAGATTATAGAATAGCTTAAATGACCTATTTCTGTTTTAGTAAGATCTATCAAAGTATGCCATATTTTGTTACAGAATAATACTTCAATTAATTTTAGTTACTATAAGCAATTTTTTTTTTTGTATTGGGAATCAAACTAGGGACCTTGCACTTTCTTGAAACATTTTTCATTAGAATTATTCTCAAATAACATATTATTATTTATGTATGTGGTATAGGGTCACACTACATAGCTCAGACTTGTAGTGCCCTCCAGTTTTTAGTTCTCACCAGTGCTCGTATTACAGGCGTGTGTCACCATGCCTGGTTTGTGGCCAGCTCAGTGTGCCCGAGAGTAGGACTGGTGTGGCACTGGGTGCCTGGTAAAGGAACCGCGGTCCCAGAGCTTGCTTGTGCAGGCACTTAGTCTGCTGAGCTATTTCACTGTCACTTCCAATAACACACTGTAAATTGCAAAATAATCATCAATTTAATCAGAGTATGAACTTCAGAATTCAGGAATCAATCAATATATGGAATTTTTCTGTTTAAATGTAGTCATTTGTAAATTTACACAAACTTTTATCACTCAAGTTAGTTTGAAGATCAAAATGGATGATTTGGCTACATCTAACACATTGAAGACTTCAAATGAATCCAAATACCACTCACATACTCTCTTAAGGAACTCTGCTCAGAAACATACTACTGATCTAATTTTTTTCAAATGGGAAGGGATTCAAGGGTGGAAGGAGGAGTAGGGAAGAGAGGGAAAAGGAATGAACAGGAATAAAGAGATGTCACCCGTATGTACCAACTCAACAAGGAATGGTAACATTGTGTCCGGCAAACACGAACTAAAAATAAATACATACTTAATAAAGTGTGATAAAACTAAATCATATCACTACCTAAGCAAGCCCAAGATTTGTCTCCACAATTTTTACTGAGGCTAGTAATCATTATCAAACTACTTATAGGTAATGACAAGAAAGATTAAAGAACCTATAAAAATTAGCGTTCACTGTCAGAGAACCAAGAGCATATTCTAAAATATGGAGGAGTTTGAAAATACTTCACAATTTGTCTACAGAGACGTGCTTTCCTACACAGTTTTCCTCAGATGTTATATTTTGTGTTCATACCCTGAACTGTCAATACATTTGTTTATTCTTCATATCAGTATAACATTAAAGCAATCGTGAATTCAAGTGATGCTTAGAAAGGTTGTATGTGCTCCGCACTGTTCAGCGCACTGAATAAAGAAAACTTGGGGTTCCTACTTTTGCAATTATTTCCACGTCACTCATGCGGCCACCTCTCCTCTCACTCTGCTGAGTTTCTCAGGGCTTTGATTGTATTCTTTCTGGAAACAGTACCTGGGGCTATGCAGCTGCTCAGTCTGGCCTTTTGATTTCAAGAAGCTCATACAGCAGATCTTAATGGGTTCACTGATTATGTATTTAATAAAACACATCTTTTTAAACCAGTGTATTATAATTTGACATGTGTGACATTGGATCACAGGTTCTTAATTTCTACTTTTTCTATTTCCCTGGATCACTATAAAATTGAATGTTTAAAAAAAAATTTTTTTGTATAATTTCTTGGTACAGGAGCTTATAATTACAGAACATTAGGAAGATGTTTTGATAACAGAGAAAAAGGTGCACTCTTAAAATGCTTTAATCTACACATGCTTTTAAACAAGTTATGTAAGAACAAATAATGTTAACAATGCAGTTCACTCTTTAAATGAAACTTGAAAATCTCTCTTTTTGCCTAATGTTAATGATTAAGCATCTAAACTTCATATACTTTCTTCTGAGTATTTTGATTAATTTTAATTTTCATCAGTATTTGAACCTAGGACATTTTCATTTGTTTTGTGAATAAATTAGATGGTTTTATTAACAAAGTGTCCTTCTCTGAATATTCTAAGAAATTTTAGCATAGAAACTGAAAAGGTACCTTTAAATGTCAGTAAGATTTCTAAACTGATAACTGTTATTAAGTATAAAGATAATATAATCATTTTTAATTTCCAATAAGGAGCTACTACAAATATTAACATTTCATGGTTCATATGTCTAACAGTTTTTCAGTTGATGAAAGTAAGAATTTATTAATTATATATACTGTGTCTTTGTATTTTAAAATCTCCTATACCATTGCTTATAAACCTATAGCACACTACCATTCATGTTTTTCAAACAAAAGACATTAATATACCAGGTTTTTTTTTCTTTTAAACAAAAATATAGTTTTCAGTGTTTTTTTTTTATTTGCAGTGTTGGTATTTTGCAATAAATGAGTGGGCTTATTGCTGTTTTGGTGCTTGTAAAGTAGAATCATATATGTAATTTATATACATATATATATCAATTTATAAATAATTATATATATATATATACATATATATATGTGTGTGTTTGTGTGTGTGTGTGTGTGTGTGTATTACATGCATCACTTCAATTTACTTAAGTTAATTTCCCTTCTGAGATTAAGCCTTATTGTCATGTATAACTAAGTATAAGACATCAGTATCTATTTTGAAATGTCGGGCACATTCTCAAGATAGAAAGGGTTGCAGTTTTTCTGATGGGATTCATGATTAGGTACTTTTCCTATTTCTATTAAATTCACATTTTATATTGGTCTAATAAGAAACTTCAATTATCTACTGTGATTAAATGACGTGTATATGGTATTAGGTATTTGCTTATTCCAGAAAAGAAATGTTTCAAGTTTGAAACCATGGAAAAATAACTTCATTTCAAATTGTGTAGTAAAGAGAAGTTAAATTAAAATTAGTTCAAGGGCCGCAAGATAGCTCAGTGGTCTAAAGTACCTGCTTAGTTAGGCAAGCTTAGGCAATTGCAGTGGACCGCGGGTCCAGCCTCAAAACCACATGGCGCGCCAGCCCCGCCCTCAGGGCAGGCTGAGCAGGCCAAAATAAAATAAAATAAAATAAACCTAAGTCAAAATTTATGAGAGTAAACTTTTATTTGAAAATGAAAGCATAATTTTAGCAATGGCACACCAATGCATAATTTATTTCTTAGGCCAGAAGCGATTTTTTTTTTTTTTATTGGATTTGGTTTATGCAGAAATACTTGAATGGTGGCGCATGCCAGTATTTCTCAAATTATGATGGTTGACAATGTCTTGGAGGACTTGCTCAGCCACAGACATCAGTAGGCATTAATCCTAATTTCTGACTCCGTAGATTTGAGCTATGACCAAGATTTGCATGCTGATTAAGATCCGATGCGATGCAAGTCACACAAGAGCAGGCATCGCACTTTAGTTCCGCTTTCTCTCTGGAACACAAGGGAAGGTTAGTCTGAAGGTTTCCAATATATAACAAAACCAACGATTCTGTTTTCAACAGTATTTTACTGTTGTGCCTTTGAATTGCCTTCAGTGTTATACTAGAGCTCAGCCCTTCTGAATTTACATTTCATAAACCTCAGCAGTCAGCTAATCCTTTCTGAGTGAATATTTGATGTAAATTGAAGGCAGTTTGGAGTAGTATTACTCCAAAAGTAATTTAAGTAGCTGAAAATGCTACTTAAATTAGAACCCCAAAAGAATCATCTATAAGACAGATTACATGAAAGTTTACATGACTTCTGATGTAATTTATCAATGTCAAAAGTCTGTAATCCTAATTGTGATTTTCTTCTAATTCCAGAGACTTCCTATAGGATGCAGTTTATGTCAAGTATAGAAATCAGGAAGGAAAACTTATTTTAGTAATGTTTTACAGATTTTATATACAGGTAGAATGCTCTATGTGCACTTTTAATACATGTCACTCAACACAGGAAAATATTGACTAATATGTATTTTCATATTTAACTTGAATATACCAAGAAATTATCTATGAATAGGAATATTTGTTACTTTTCTCATTGCTGAGATACAATACTCAACACTTGAAGTTTAGGAGGAAAGGTCTATTGTAGCTCATAGCGTGTAGAGGTTTCAGGCCATAGGTGGCTGGTTCCAAGCGGGGAGGCATGACAAAGGTTCATCACAAACGAGAAATGGTCCAGGGCAGGTGGAAGGCAGCAAAGCATTGGAGTAGCAAGCAGAAAGAATCCATAGCAGCCCTCTTCTCTCCCTTTGTCCTGGCTGCTGGCTCACAGGGTAGATGACTTTCATGCACATTATCCACTGCCCCAGTACTATGCCAAGCCAGCCAGTGGAATGATTTAGTAATTGCACACCCGTAATCCCAGCGTCACAAATTCTAGATCCAGCCATCTCTAAAATGACCCACCTATGACATCAGGCTGTTTGGAGACATCTTAACACTAAATATATGCAAATATATTTTTCAGTATTGGAAGCTTGAACTCAGGTCCTCTACACTGTACCACATTCAAGCCCTTTTTATTTTAATTTATTATTTTGAGAGGTTTGCTAAGTTAGTATGCTACTTAGACTGAATTCAAACTTGTAATCCTGGGCCAGTCAAATAGTTTAACGGATTAAAGCACCTGCTTACGAAAACACAGGGCCTGAAGTTTGATCCCCAGGCCTGCGATGCTGGCCCAACCCCCCCAGGTTGCACTGAGACAGCGATTGAGACCAGTCATGGTGGTGTGCACCTGTAATCCTAGCATTTGGGAGCAGTTGAAAACAGGAGGATTACTACAAGTCTGATCTATGCAGTAAGACCCTGTACATCCTGTACACCCTGTCCTAAATACACATACAAGCAAACAAGCAAACAAAAAACTTGTTTTCCTCCTAACTGAGCCTCCAGCATATTGGGATTACAGGTGTGTACCACCACGCCCATTATACACACAAAATCATTTTGAGCTATAGATGAAAACCATTTCTTGTACTTGATGAAGAAATATTTCAATTTTATGGAGAAGTTGTGTCATTTTTATTTTAGTTTGAAACCATTGTCACTTAATGTGAAAACAAAGAGAACAAGAAATTAGCTCCATTGGGAAAATATTCTGTTTTAAAGAAAGAGCTTCCGAAACAACAAAAAAACCTATTAAGTTTTTTTGAAATGTTTTCTGTCACTGAAAAGTAGTACTGATGGTGTTTGTTCATTTTGTATGTTTGTTTGTTTTGTCTTTTTGAGACAGTCTCACTATGCCATTCAGGCTGGCCTTGAGCTCACTTTGTTGAAAAGGCTGGTCTTGAATTTGCAAAGATCCTCTTGGCTCAGACTCTAGAGTTCTGGGATTACAGGTGTGCACCACCAGGTCTGGCTTTTTTCATATTTAGAAGGGGATGGATATATTTTCTTGCATGTGTATACTTAATAATAGTAAGTGATAGTTTTGACTCATGCATGTCTAATTATGTCTTGAGTGTTTCCAAATTTAAGCATATATTACTTTGTGTTCATTTATAAAGTGTTTTATCAGATTTAGAATGAATAAAATAAATTAAGAGTAATTGGTCCAGGAATATAGCATAATCTCTGGAAGGAAGAGAATGAAATAAAAGCGGCTATTTACAGGGTCACCTGTACATGATGATTGTGGGCCTAGTCTTCATGTTAGGGTTATGTGTGAGAGCCGCTGGACAGAGGCAGACCAGAAAGGCTCCTTTGGGAAAGAGTATGGTATTGTTGCTTGCCTTTGTTTTGTCTTCTAAAACTCAGAAATTTCTGTCTAAGAAAGGTGAGGAGGGAACTGATTCCATTTATCCAGAAGAGGGCACAAGATTCTATTTAAGTGAAGATTTTATTTTTCCACTTTTGTTACTGCCATGTTAACAATGTGAACCCAAACATATTATGAAAATGAAATAAGATGTAACATAAATCAATATATTAAGCATATGTGTGCAATAAATTATGCAGTACTTCAATTTTTAAACACTATCAGAGACTATCTGAGGAAATTTTCCTTTAAATAAAATTCTAGTGAATCTCTATTAACATAAGACCCTTCTATATACTAACACAAAAGATAGATAGCATAGTGGAACTATATCCTTGGCTCAACTACTATGTGAATTAATTTTCTCATCTAGATAAGAAAGAAAATCTCCGTTTCCAGTTTGCTGAGGAATTGCTTGTGTTCAATATATGCACCATCCTGAGGACTTAGGAGTCAGTTATTGTTCTCCTCCCCAGGCTTGGGAAGTATAGATACCCCAAGAGATTTTGTCATGGGTAGTCACCAGACCACTGTTGGAGACACACTTGGAATTTGGTCTCTGATTTAGCTCAAAGTCCTCCTCAATCTGGAAAGTGAAACTTACTTCCCTGAGAGTGGTTCTTCTATGGCTTTCAAACCTTGTTCTGACCTCTAAAATGGACATTCATTTTATATTAGTATTAAACAGTGTATGAAATACATTCATCAAAAAGTAGTAAATGGCTATAAGTGGTTACTTTGTCATCCATCGTGCTTACTAATTCAGATGTTCAGAGTAAATTATACATAAATACATTATCAGGTCTCCATTAAGCATAAACGAATTACCAGTACTTGAAAATTAACATTTATACTCTTAATAGACATATTTATGATTTTGTCCCATTCTTCATCACTGAAGAAAATTGTATAGAACCCATGTACTCAGAGAAGATGTTATTATTAATTACATGGAACATTAATTACAGTATAATTTGGCTTCAAAATTGAATAATGAATCAACTGCAATTATTAATCACTTTTGTGTTACCTGATTTTTATATGCTACTTTAAAGATTGATTACTATGGGTATTTAAAACTTGTCATTTTTGTGTCTCAAAACAAATTCTTTAACACATGTCATAACAAATGTGTTTTATAAAATAGAGTATTTGTACTGTGTAAGGCAGTATTTCTTTTGTATCATTTAAGAAAAATTTGACAGACTCATCTTTATTCACTTTGCATAAGTGATTGTAGGAATATTCTTTTATGTGAAAAGGTCTCAGTAAAAATATCTCATTTTTATGAATTATTATTTAAATACTAAAATGATTTTTGCCATTGATTTTTTAAATGAGATAACTTTCTTAGTAAACTCTAAAGATCATTTTATTTATTTTTTATTTATTTATTTATTTATTTTTATTTTACTGAACTACAAATGTCAATTGGACAGTTTCAAGACACCTTAACAATACAGATTTGATAAATTAATACGTTGCAAACTGTTTTCATAATGTTTTGGTATTGTACAAGGTACATACATGATATTATATTTACAGATATTATTTTAGCAGATATCTCTTATCAGTGAATTAAGAGTGTAGCTGCTTACTTATCTTATTTTTTATACCTGAATTATATAAAAAATTCAATAATTATTTTCCTAGTGGATGACCATAGTACTAGAAGCCA